>PVJX010004414.1:0-95136 GCA_004027295.1 Dolichotis patagonum | reverse complement strand
AACAATCTGTGACTGTCCCAGGTCTGTAGAGGTAAGCAGGAGGGGAAGCCAAATTCGATAGCAATCCTAGGTCTGTGAGGCAAGGAGGGCACATCCCTATTTCCTAATCTTTGGAAACTAAAAATATGTCAGATTATTTTGCAAATGGAAGTTGAGACTGTAGGTAGAATTGCTAATCAGATGACATTAAAATATCAGGTTGCTAATTGGTTGACCTTAAATAGTACCCTACATTGAGTTGTTAGGCCCAAGAAATCCTTAAAATTGGATAGTTGCAAAGTGTTTTCCTGTTAGGGAAATGTTGCCTGAAAATGATTTCATTATATATTTCTCCTGGAGATGAAGGACAGGCTGGGAAAGCAGAAGGCAAGGAGTGTAGGCATCTCTAAAAGCCAAAAGCACAGTGGGAATAGGACCCCCAGAGCATCCAAGATGGAACAGAGCCTTGTTGACACCATCATTTCCACCAGTGAGACTTGTGTTGGACTTCCGGTGTCTGTATCACAGAATAATGTAATTGTATTGCCCTTAGTCACAAAGTTCATAGAGATTGGTAATAGTAATTGTGAGAATAATAATATCTAGAGGAAGCCACATACCCTGATTTCCTCTAGATAAATTACCTTGTTTATTTTGCATTATTACTTTGACCCAACTTTAAGCCGCTTTACCAGCAAGTTATTCAAGAGCTGGGGAGTAGAGATCTAACCTCGAGTGAGCATCAAGAGAATGTCTTCAGGACAATCCACCTGCTCTCGCCTTGGCTGTAGATACCAGAACAGGACCAAGTTCTACTTTCCTCACTGTAACTCTAGAGCAATAAGAAATAGCTCTGGTCTTGCAGACTCACACTGAAGTGTTAGTCAATGAAAATACCTCAATTAGTTTCACATAAATTACTTTTAAGGTGCTTCTCTATTACTGTAGGGAATTTTTGGAATCTGTGTAAAGGAAAAGATAATGTGCTTGTGGGGCTGAGGAAATGATGCAAAGGACCTGATGCCTACTCCATGCCCGAGCATTGAAATTGAGCTGCTGCTATTTACTGCACAAAGCAGTGTTTTGCTCAACCATCTCACACTTCCCACATCACAGCCTTGGTCAAATGCCTGACTCCAGCCATCCTCAACAGCGCTGCCCAGAATGCCTGCACTTTATAAGACACAGGAACTTCCTACTATGGTTTTAAAAGCCTGATCAGCTTAGAGTTAGTGGTGTGGCTCAGTAGTGCAGTGCATGCTTGGCATGTGCAAGGCTTTGGGTTGAATCCGAACACACTGTGCGCGCGCGCGCGCACACACACACACACACACAGAGTCTTCTTTAAAGGGTGACAACCTTGCCTTGTGCTTGAAGTCTACAGCTCTAGGTGAGGCATTCCCTTCTCCAATCTCAGCTCATGGAAGGTGGCATTCTCCAGCACACCACACTGGGAGGCAGTCAGCACCAGAGATGGGGACCAAGGGGACAGCCTCATTTGGTGGTCAAGGATGTGTAAACTTTGGAAGTGAAAGGTCAGAAATGAATGCTCCATACCAGCTATATAAGTGTTTAATTTACTTAAACTTGTGCATCTCCTTCACAAAAGGGAGCTAATATTACAGGCTTTGTGCCCAAGATTGTGGTAGATAGTTCACGCCAAACCCCTAGTACAGCACAGTGCTTGGACATCAGATATGTCAGTCACTCAGTGACACTGATGAGACCTGGGAGAGTCATACACACCACATTAGCCAAAGCTGATAAGTGTAGGTAAAATCATCAATGGACAATCATTAAGGAAAAGTGAAATGGGAAAAAACAGAAATTCTGAGGACACCTTTATTAAAAATGTACTAGATTACATTTTGTACCACATTTTTATTTCTGTAGACTTCTAGAGTCTTGCTACTTTCCCACCAAGAGAAGGAACATATTTGTCTTCTTCGACCTCAGTGCAGCTTTTGTGATTACTTAGAGTAACAAAATGCACAAACCTAGGTGACTGCAGGGAATAGGTCACATCTTGAGATATATGTATTTCTGGTTGCTGCAGCTGCCATATAGGAAGTGTGTACACCCTGAAGGCAGTGTAAGAAAGTTCAGCAATGCCACTGCCTGCTGTGATGCCGAAAACAGGAACTATGCCTCACGTGCTAGGGGATCTAAGTTAGCGCATCTCCAGGCCGCACAGAGAAGGTGCTGCTTGCACACTTCTAGCTGCCTAGAGCAAAGGGCAAGAGGAGAAAGACAGCCTAAAGAAAAAGGGTTAAATATAAAGAACTTGTTAGGTTATGAAAAAGCATATTTTTCTGAGTATCTCTGAAGAAAACATAACTCAAAAATTAAGAAATAACTTCAAGAAAAAGAAGCGCTCTGATGGTGACGCACACCTGTAATCCCAGGCTGGGAGTCTGAGGAAGGAAGACTGCAAGTTCAGTTCCAGCCTGAGCAACTTAGGGGTTTAGAGAGAACCCCGTTTCGGGAAGTGAAAAGGGTGGGGGAATGAAGCTAAATATGGAGGCCCTCAGGCTGACCCCCAGTGCCACAAAAATGGAAGAAAAAGCAAAGCAAAGAAAAAAGAAAGAAACAGGAAGGGAAAGGTAGAGGATGGGATGGGAGGGGAACTGAAGGAAAGGAAAGGAAAGGAAAGGAAAGGAAAGGAAAGGAAAGGAAAGGAAAGGAAAGGAAAGGAAAGGAAAGGAAAGAGGAGGAGAGGAGAGAAGAAGAGAGGAAAGGAGAGAAAAGGCAGGGGAGGAAAAACAGGCAAGGGGAGGGGAGGAAGAGGGAAAAAAATAAACTTGAGTCATTTGCAGGAAAATAGATTTGCCTTGAGGCCATAATGTTCAGTGAAGTAAAACAGACACACAGTTTAAACAGCACATGATTTCATTTACATGAGAAGCCCAAAACAGAAATAAAGAGCAAAATAAAAGGTAGGAAGTAAGGAATTTTTGTCAACTGGGAGTGAGACCAAGAGATGACGGGAGGGAGGAGGGAGCAGGAGGCGACGAGGACGGAGGTACGATGTGTACGTGCATGAGCCCGCTACAAGCTGCAACAGTGCGCTGTGAAATGTACTAGCGAAAACATAAAAACTGAAAAAAGATAAAACCAAGTGTGGCAGTACAATGTTTGTTTAAAAAGCTGAAGACAGTACCTTGGACAGACAAAACACTTTCTAATAATACACAAAGGCTTTGGAGATACGGCATAGATCCTTTCTATCATACATCATGTTTCTAAAATCCCAAAGCACAACGTCCTATGACAGTCACATAGAAAGTCCAAAGGGGCAGGAGGATTATCCTGAAATCTGTGGTGGTGGCTGTTACCTTATGAAGTGAATCATAAACTGATACAATAAAAAACACTCATAAAATTTGAAAAGGAATGAGAAATTAGCTTAGATTGAAAAGACAAACAGTCCTAAATGGAAGAAGCTTTGGACCCCTGAACTTCTAAAAGCAGAAGTCAGGTAAAATTAAAGAACCATGAGCACTGGGCTACATCTGATAGAAAAAGGCAAAGCTGAGATTGTGGGAAAGTCATCCTTAGCTGGTACAGCGAACCCTGAGTCAAGGAATCAGTAACATATCCCCTGTGGGCCTTGCAACTTAGCTAAGGACCAGTGGCCACGGGGCTCCAAGTCACCAGCAAGCCCACCACTGTCTGTACCATTACTCTGCCTGTGCCATCACTGTGTGGTTAAGATGATGCAGGAAGCAGGTCCTTTAGTTTATACATCCTGGGTCAAAAAGAAGTTTTCTCAAACGCTCTTCCCAAAGAAAACACCCCGAGGAGCTTTATGTACACGAACTCTGGCTCTATGCTTTCAGACTGGGTCCTGGACATGAGGCTAATACCACAATTCAGTGAGACCTAGGGCACTAACAGGCAGGGAGTCTTTCTCCCTGGACAAGAGATGCGTATCGTTGCTGCAGTCAGAAGGAAGACTGTGGTAAGGTTTAGTTTTCCAGAGTAATCGTAGTAATAGTTCCGGTGCCAAACGGTCTTGTTGGAAGGGAGGGAAGTATTTTGAAGGGGGATCAATGGCCAAGTGTCTTTTACTGTTAATACATTTAAATTTTTTTTGAATAGTCACCATATTTTCTGACCAGTCCAAATAATTATTTGCAATAATAACACCAAAATCTCCATTTCGTGAGCTTTAGTTCCATGTCACTGATGGTTAATATTATTCGGGAAAAGTACACCATTTGAAAACAGCCATGCAGCTGGTGAATGGTGGGCCCGTTGTTTTTACCTGGTTCTGGTCCACCCAGAATGAAAATGACTGAAGTTAGCTCCTTAGGAGCAGATCTCACCCCTTAGAGAGCAGAGTGGACTCGGACGAGTGAAGCGCTGGTGCCCTCTGAACTCCTTCCTCCCCCCACGGAGGTCTCCAGATGTTGGGAAGCTGGAGAGGGCGCCGGGCAGTGGCCGTAGGCTCTTCGCTGTCCCCAGCAATCCAGTCCGTGTTTTACTTTTCCGTAATATCCTGGACTCCAAGACAACTGTCTTCTGTGGGCACAGATTAAGTCTGCTCTCCAGCAGCTTGGGGAAGGGAAGCTCAAGCTATAAAAATGAACTGCAGAGAGGTCTATTCAGTATGGCAATCAGCCTCCAGACTGCGTCCTGTTCTCCAAGGCACATACTGTGCTAATAGTAAAAATCAGGCAAGCTCTACTTTCACAATGGTGGCCTCGGATGGATCCACCCCCTCACGCCCACGTCCCGCCCTCGCTCCCCGCTCCGCCAGAGCATTAATTAAGTCTCAAATCACCTTGCTCCGAACTACACAGACAAATGGAATTTTGTGCACATATTTGTGCGGCTTGTTTACGACTTTCCTCAAACTGCTTTCCCAGTTGAAATGAAAGAAAGCTCACCCACATGGATATTCTGGGCTCCTTTAACTTTTAACTCAGAAGATAAATGCATTTTCATAGTTATCTTAGAAAAACACACTTAGATGAAGCAGGTATCATTCATTATCTGAAGCCAGGGCTTCAAACTGTACTCCAGAGAGTTCTTTGCTCTGTGTGATGCTAGTAGTTACTCAGCAAGAATAGACGATAGTGGCCAAATAATTTGGGAAAATTCAGTAGCTCTTGGAATTCTACACTGCACATCAGCATTTTAAAGGTATCAAAAATCCTGCAAGGTACAAACCTCTTTAACTGTGTTTAAATCAACCTCCCCCAAACTATTCCTTATAGCTCTTGTCACTACACAATACCCTTTCCATTTCTTGTAGAATAGAATCCTTCAAGAAAGACATTATGGTACATATTATTCTCATCTCTTTGAATTAAATTGTATTATTGGGTCAACTGGTTAAAAAATGGAAGAATGAGTTTTTTCTCCTTTTCAATTTACTTAAATATGTTGATTACTGGAGAGTTAGAGGAAAGGTAGACATACAAAAAAAACACTGTGAAGATGCAAAAGAGTTTAAGAAGAAAGTATAGAGTTGGATAAATATTCAGTTACCAAACATAACACAATATGATATGGTAAAAAGATTATAGGGTTAAAAGTCAGAAGTCTTACAAAAATTCTGTTTCTACCACTTACTAGCAAAAGGGCTGCTGTTATAAAAGTTATTTAATCCCCCTAAATGTCAGAGTCCTTGTGTATAACTAGGGGTAGAAATATAGTAATGCTTCAACTCATGAAAGCTTCCATTTACAAACAATTCAGTTCGCAAATAGAAGTGTTCGGCAGCACTTTGCTTCTGTTCACAAAACCCACATCGGGTGACAAACACAGGTGTGACCCTCTTCCCAAGCATCAGGGGGTGTGTGAAGTTTGTGAACCACTTACTTGGTAGGGATGGCTACAGGAATTGAGTCAGGTATAGCGTATAATGTTTCTGCTTTGTCAGCATGAGATAATTAATATATTTCCTTTCCATTTAGATTAACTCCCCACTCAGTCTGTGTGGTTTTAGGTAAAATGATGGTCCTGCATGAACTGAACAAGAACAAATTCAAGTTATGGGCATTCCCACTCGAGGGTACAGAGTTACATCCACACCACAAATAATGGCAGAGAAAAGAAAAGATAGATCTCCGTAGACCGCTCTGGGCCACATTCTGACAATCACAGGTGAGCTCAGTAGAAGTATCTTAAAGGAAGGACTTTGTCACTTTCCTACCGTCTCTTCTTGTGTGTCTGAAATTCAAAATTGACCTGGTTAATGGCCAGTCTCAAAAGCATTCTGCCATTTAAAGTACTCTGCACAAGGAATTATGTGTCCACATCTGTGTTTTCTTTTTGAGAGATTTATCTAAACTTCCTAAAACCTTCTTGCTTTACATTGCCACAGCATGCAGTGAAGTTCTGTGCTTACACCCTTCCTTCAACAAGGAGTAATTGTTTTAAACTCTTGGCTAAGAGAGGTTTTTGGGGCTGAATTATGTCCTCCTAAAATTCATAATTGAAGCTCTCATCGCCAAAGAGAAGATATTTGGAGATAAGATGTTTGGAAGATACTTAGACTTAAATGAAATCCTGAGGATGGGGCCACCATGACAGTGTTAGTGGCCTTATGAATGGGACACCAGAGACAGCATGCTTCCCCAACCCTGAAAACTTTATTCTGTTATTTGATTCACACGACTTGTGGTATTTTGTTATTGTAGCCAAAGTTGCAATAACAAAATATAAGAAGCATAAGACCTGGAAGGAAGAAAGCTAAAACTATTCAGATAATTGGCCTCCCACACACACTTTCCTAATGTACTCATGCATATCATTGTCTGGAAATGTCTCTTATTGGCTTGCAGGACTATGACATCAGGAACTGAGGAACTGGTCATAATCATTTTCCTTCCAGGTGACCACTCAAAGAAACTCTTATTCAAATGTCATTGGCACCTAAGTCTTTGAAATCTCTGATTTTGAAGATGAGAGTTTAGAACATTAGGTTTAGTCTGTCTGCACAAGTTTCTTAGATTAATTTAGGGAAGTGCGGTTATTCGAGCACAGGCAGCTATCGAATTTCTGGGTTTGCACGTAGGCTACAGGAGTGGGCTCAGGTGCTAAGAACAGTGATGAAAACAGCAATAATGATCTGCTGGAAATCCACAATATTCTTGTTATTTGATGTAGTCTTAATATTCTTGTTATTTGATGCAGAACAGACATTCTGACAGAAGATCAGTCTTCTAAATCATTCAGGCTTGGAAACCAAAATTCAGCAAACAAGGATTAAAAAATACAATGAAAGTTTCTACAGCTGGACAGTGTTCCTGTAAGAGCCATCAACCAAGCTATAAAAGCAGCCAGCGATATCCACCTCTCAGTTCCCTGGCATCAAAGAAAGATACAAAATAAATACTTCTGGATTGTTTTGTTCCAGAACAGCCCTCATTAATTTAAAAGTAAACTGTGAAAGATACTAAAGAAATTAATACATTCCACCCACCAAATGGCAGCCCATCATCAAAAATAAGTGAAAGGCTTAGCTATTAGATTAAGATGAACAATGCATATCAAATATATAAAAGGATATAAGACCCATACTGGAACAGCAATATAAATGTTTGTGTTATACAGTTATAATCTTTATATCACTAGAGTCTGTAAAATAGCAGCTTCTGTTCTACTGATTGTATCGGTATAAATTTCAAAGGCAGGATTTCTTCTGATAGAGTCCAAGATGGCTCACAAAAGGGGCCTTTGAAGAAGATGCCGCTACCCTTTCCATCCCACCCTTGGGAGGTGTTGCCTGCCTCGACCTCCTCTCTTCTGGCTCAGTTGTCCTTTGTTAAAACTTTAGGGTTTGCAGTCCCCACAAATGTCACCCCTGTCTTTGTCCCAAGAGCCATCCCAGGGCTCCCTGGATGTGCTGAAGTCACCTATCCCACAGCAGTTGTTACCCTGGTGAGATAGGAAGGGTTTCCCCTGACATGATCAGGGTCATATCAGCTCCCAAGCAGCAAGGGCATTCTTCTGGGATCTGATATCCTCGATGTGGATTCACTGGTTACCTTGCCACCACCTGATCATGGGTTAAACCCCCTTAATCATGATCCCAATTAAACCTCTCTTCCTTTCACCTGTGTGGCATATTATGTAAACATGGCGCTCTCTGCTCACATGTTTTTGTGAGGCTCAGTCCCGAGACCAGTCACTGGGATCTATCCTGAACAGTCATCCCGTGCTTGTCAACGCCCATCAGGACCTTGGGGTAGGAGATGTGAATAAGCCTTTACATCAGTCTTTAAGGTCAAAAGATAAAAGTTTCAAATCATGTTTCTGTCACTCTCTAGCTGTATAATGTCTGAATGACATATGTAGCCTTTTTAAACCTCAATCATGTGGTTGTAAAATTAGGGGAAAAATAATTTTGTCAAAAACTGTCAAAAATGATTTTAATATATGGGATAGTATAAACAAATATTTTTACGCAAAATGAGATATGATAGTAGCCATTGATCGTTTTCTGTTATTCAATTCAGAACACCCTGTAATTCTTTCATTCTCTTGAATGGTTTTATAATATTTTGTTATGTTTGATATTGTATTTGAAGCCATGCTCAGCTATTGCACAGAAAGAGACATTATGGTAGCTACTGTTAATATCCGGTTGTCTTGTTGTAAAGTGCTGTGTTGCTTATGTTGTTCTGTTCTGATCTACTTTGTTCTGTCCTCTTTTGTTCTATTCTCTTTAAAATAAAAAAAAAAATTTAAAAAAAGAAAGGGAAAATGAAATGATGCTTGTAGCTTAGCTTAATACCAAGACGCAGTGAGAGCTCTGTATGTGGTAAGTGATGTGATAATGATCTGTGTGCATCGTAATTGACCCCCTTGTCATGTCCTTGGGGGACTCAGGGAACAGAACTCCTTTTCTCATCGTGATGCCCAGTAAGCATTTAATTCAGATTTGTTTTTGTTTTTGTTTTTTTGTACTGGGGATCGACCTCATGCTTGCCAGGCAAGTGCTTAAACTGCTGAGCTAAATCCTCAGCCCAGTAAGCGTTTAATTAGGAAACAACTAAAACTGGGCTTAATACCATCTTACACATAATTCCTATCCTATGAGAAATATTTAAAGGCAGTAATCATAAATAAAAACTCATTTTACAAGCATATACATAAAGAGGTTTATAAGTTTAAATCCATAAAATGTTAAATAAAAACTAAGATATATAAAATATGTAAGATGTAAACCACTATTATGAGAAAGTTAAACTAAATAAGAAAGTATGAGAATCTATTTCATTTTTAATGTGAAGATGTTTAGTGCACCCCATGGGGAAGGAGATAAAATGTTTTTGATGTATATGTGTGTAAGACTTCAGAGAATTTCATTGCCAGCAGGTTAGAAATATGCCTAAATAAAGTAAAATCAGCTGGCAATCTCTCTTAGAACACTATGCAAAAAGAACAGAAATTGGTATATTGAGTACAAATTTGTACCTTTGTGTTTCTACAGCTAGGCAGGGAAATAAGATTGCTCAGAATTTTAGGCATATACACTCTTATAAAATACCTTATTACCAATCAACCCATACAAAATAAGAACCCTAGAAATCAAGCCAAACAGAATACGTGAGACTACTGACAGTCGTCTCTGTAGCGTTTCCTGTGAGCCTGGGCAGTCTTCAGGGGCAATGGAGTTCCTACAGTTACAGACCGGCTCCCAAATGCTCAACAGCTGTTGCATCACAGATGTTAAATGATCCGTTGCCAGGGACACTTAAGTTTCTTTTGTGTCTTGTGAAACAATGGATAAAATAAAATTAAAATTTTTAACCATGATAGAAATCAGGCATTATCATTTTTTTAAAAAACATTATATCCAATACTAACTATACAGTCCAAATCTAGATTTCCATCATGTTCAAATCATTGGTTTGTTCTGAATTAGGCTCATCTAACAAGCATTTTGAAAATATATAACCCACAGAAGCAACTGTTCACAATATAATTGTTCACAATATATAATTGTTCCAGCAGTAATTGTTTGTATATTGCCATATGGGGGAATTAAACTCCCTCCCCATATGGGGAAATAAACTCTCAAGCAGGAATGCATTTGAAGATTAGCAGTTTGCTTTTACTTTATGTTGATGGGAGGGTTTTCAGAGGCTGATGCCTTGTACTCAGAGGGGTGGAGGTGACTGTCAGCGTCTGCTGAAAGGTTCAGCACAAGCACAGTACCTGTGTGACGCCTATCCTCTCCCTCTCTCTGCTGGGAGATTGCAGGAACATTTGGGAAAAAAATCTTTCAGTGACTGTCATAATACTCTTTGATGCTTGAAAGCATAAGTAAATATTATATAACCATTCTCCTGTTTACTGTTTTATTCATCAGCATTTTGTTTTGGTTTATTTGTGTTTTTTCCTGCATATAAATAAGTCAGTGATGATTAATATAAGACGAACATACATTATGGGGTTTAAATAGTGACCCTACGTAATTAGTTACACATGCGCACTGATGGTGTCCTCAGCAGCTGCTGTATGAAAGTATGTGAGAGCTGAGTGAGTTTAGAATAAAGCTAGTTCGATTTCTCACCTATGTAAACCTTAGGAAAATAAAAATGCCTGAAATTTGCAGTCCAGTTTTTAGACTTCCTTTCAACTTCTATAATGTGAACACCATGATAAAAACAACCACAACTATATGCATTACCATCACTGAACAAGATCTCCTTCTTCAGGTCAATGCATTTTGGGCTCTTAGAAAATCAGTGCTTCAGCCATTGTTGATTTCCCTGTTGTCTGGTTTTGAAGGCCTGTAATGCCACTCTGTTATGATCAGCTTAATACTCTTTTCTGTTGTATGAATTCATTGTGTGTGAAGATATGGACAACTATTTAGAAGAAAACAAGAGATAATATGATAGCCAGTGATGATCTCCTGTTGTCTTGCTTGAAATATGTATCCCTTACATTGTTTTCTTATGATTGACTTTGTTCAGCTTTGTTATGTTTAGTTTTACCCTCCTTAAAATAAAATTTAAAAAGAAAATGAATGTCTTGTATGGGAAAAAAATGGAGTAAAATATATTAAAATAGTAGAGGAAATGTATTACAACTCACAAGTCACTATGAAATTAGCCAAATAGCTCACACATTTTAGCAACAAACAGTTGGGCTAAGTTAGAACCCTAGCTCTGACATTTTAATGTAGCTTTTAGAAAGATGATGTTTTATGTCTCAGTCTTACATTAGAGAAATAAATGGAGATAAAAAACACTAGCCACCAGCCATTCTATTTCTGAGGAGATGCCCAAAGGAAATGAAAACAAGGATAGGAACAGATATTTTCACATGAATACTAACTCTGCCATCAAAATTCAGTTTTAAATTTTCACACCAGCATTATTCACAAGTCAGGTGGAAACAGTTCAAATATTCATCAACCAATGAGTAAATAAAATGTGGTATATGGATGCTCTTGACTCATAAGTCCATAATGCAACTAGTACAGCTAACGTACCCAACATCACACCTCAGCCCAGCCTACCTGAAGCATGCTCCCAACAGTTAACCTACAAAGCACAGCATGATTTAACCTCAAGTCTACTTTATAATAAAGTGATGAACATCAAACTAATTCACCGAAAGGGTAAAAATTCAAATTTCAAAGCATGGTTCCTACTGAAAATGCACTGCTTTCGTATCATCATAAAGTCAAAAATTCAAGCTGAACTGTCATAAATTGGGGATTATATACACACAATGGAATATTTCTCAATCATAAAACAAATGAAATTTGCATGCATGTAACAAGGCAGAAGACACAATGCCATGAAATAAGGGACAGACAGGAGGAAAAAGTACTGCATGTTCCCACTCATACAAAACAACCAAAGTAAACAAATGTTAGAGACAGAGAGGAGCAGAGAGGTAAGCAGGAGGGGTGGTTTGGAGCAGTTGTGTACAAAGTTTCTGCTTAAGGTGGTGAAATAGTTCTTGAAATGATATTGGTGATGGTAAATGTTATTGAATTTTACAGTTATAAATAGTTTAAATTGTAAGTTTATGTTACACATATTTTACTACAATAAAAAACAACTGCCTCAAGAGGGATCGGAGGAGTCGGAGTTACTGTCTTGAGGAAAAAGACAAATCCAGACGTTTCGACCAGAGAGCTCCTGAACTGGTCATGGGCCCTTCACTAGATCAGAAGGGCTACCTTCCCCGTGAACGGTCCACACGCCGCTCACACAATCGTGGATTTCAGGGCTCTATGATAAAGTTGTTGCTGTAAGCACCAGTTAAGGCTTTTCCCAGAGAATGCATGATTTTTATCCCTTTTGGGCAACCTTTTAAATGATATATTCACTTATTCATCTATGCTTTGTGTATTCCTCGTCTCTTGCTGTCTGTATCATGTCCGTCTTCATCCCAGCCAGCTCCTCTGTGTACAGCTCCACTTTCTTCTTCTGCATCAACCATGCTGCTCCCCAAGACATAACCATTACCTTACCCATTACTTCTCTACCTCCTTGCTTTTGAAAAGGCAGTTTACAATGGCCCGGGACCCTCCAAGTCACACTTCCACTTAATATCCTTTGGCATAACCTCCAAAATTTCCCCCTGCCTAGTGAATATTTTCATTTACACATTTTGTCTACCTTAAAATCAACATTTTATAATCCAACTCACTGTTTTTCCCTTTTCCACAAAATTTATTTCTGTAACACATTTATTCACTCACCTATTTGCCCAAGAAATTGGTATGAAAAACATTGATTCATTTCTGATCCATCAATATAGCTGTAAACTTGTCCCAAATTCCCAATGACTCAGATTCATCATGTCATAGCTCTATTACTTTAATGGTCTTTGGTTATTTTCCCTGATTTCAGTCCTTTGTAAATGCCAAAACCATAATGAACAAACAACAAAAAATGTTAATAAAAAACTGAAATCTATCCATCAGTTTTCTCCCTTCCAAATCAAAAATACACTTTTGCCTCTGAATTTGAAATTGACTGTAAACTGAACCACTCTTTCTACTTACGGGCACTCTATCATTTCCCAGAGCATACTTCACATCCCATTACCCAGTTAACCGCATCACTCCTGTTTATTCTTGGCCATACTTACTTCTTCCTATTAATTTCTCTCCCGTCTACTGAAGTTTTACCACTCCTTCAGTCTCAGCCAAAAGAAACTTCTTCTATGGAATATTCAAAACAATATTCTAACCCAAAGGCACATCTACTTGTTTCATTTCTTCACCTCTGGGACACCTCACGCATAATGATATATTGAAGAATTATTCAGCCGTAATTCACTAGTTTCCATTTTGATAAATATTGGAATTTTCCTGACTTTTGTTAAAACTTTTTGTTACATGTGAGACTTGCAAAAATACGGACTGTTGCATGAGCATAGTGTGAATTTCTTCACAGAAGCACGGGTAAACCTTTTCGTGGTGTTAATGACTGGAAGATGAAATAATATAGTGGTGAATGGTAGACTAGTGCTGTTGGAACAAACTGTCTCAGGACAACACAAATTTATCATCTGACAGTTCTAGGAGTAGAAGTTTAAATGGACGAGCAGGCTCACAGACATTTGGAGGCTCTAGGGAGCAAAAGAAGAAACAACTATTGCCCCACTTTCTTCACTATGCGGGTGCTGCTTACCTTCCTGGGCTCAATTTCGCACCACCTTCCTCCAGCCTCTGTGTCCCACATGGTCAAATTTTCTTCTCTGACTCCTTCCTCCCTCTTCCTTTGATAAAAGACCCTGTGATGACACTGAACACTCCTCAATATGCCAGAGGAGTTGTGTCTGTTATGATCCTTGGTTTGGTCACATCTCAGAGTAGCTCTTACTACGGAAGCTAACATAGTCACAGCGTCTAGAGACTAGAGAACAGACAACTTCCACCTACTAACCAGTCAGTTCCCATTCACCATCTACATTACAAATAATATGGAAGCAAGTGCAGCCCATTTCGAGTCTTCTTAATGTATATCAGAGTGATAGTGCAAAGCTAATGACCAGTAGCAATTTAAAAGCTACTAATTTTTATCAAACTTTATTCATGTCAGACTTGGTGGCATTAGATCATTCTCTAGTGTCTCTAATACAGGGTCTATTTTTGCTGCCCTTTTATTCATACTCCTAAGACAAGTAAGAAAATAGTAACAACATATTCCAACTCATCCCCAGTTAGGATAGTCCAAAAAATTTAATTTTGTTCCCAGACCTACAATAGCAATTTTTCTAGCATGTACTTGGCTTGAATTCTCAAGATTTTATTTCATAAACAATACATAAATTGCAGTTTCTTATCCCAACTTAGGGATTTGATAAGGAACACATTTGTATTTATTCATATGAAAATAGAAATCCTATTACAAATAGTAGGGAATTTTCTATAAACTAACATTTTAGAAAATCAATATGTACAAAGAAATGGTTCTTCAAGGGAATAAGTTCTGTGTGTTTTATTCTTAAGTTTCACAATGCTGCAACTCCTTGTCCAAGAAGAAAATAAAATTTCATCTTCATTCCCAAATAGTGAAAGTGCTCTTCCTTTGGGATAAATAAACATAGGATAATTCAACACTTCGAAGAAGAAAATTCCTGTGTTAGAATTTGAGATTTTCTTCTTTATCCTAATATTTTAATGACATGTATTTTGCTAGATCATCTCAAGGTTTGTTGTTTGTCAGGTGAATTTTATACATTGTCTTTAAATCATAGGATGTCACCACAGTGATTTCCATGGTTGTATTAGACAAAAATGAGCTTTAAATCCATCACCAATGTAATATCAGAGGTGTCATTTTAAAACCAAGAATTGAAGCCAATGCTCTGCCCTTCATCTCGGAAGACCAATCGTTAGCAGCAGTGCTCCCTGTGCAAGAGGGAGCTTGTTTCCAGAGAGGAGCAGAAGATAATGTGTCACACTTTGACCTCATAGACCTTACTTGACAGAGTCCTGTTTCTAAGGCCATTTGAAGGCATTTTTCTGAATTAAAGTTTTACTTGTCCCAGTCCAAGCTTTTTTCTTTAACTGGAATATTATGTCTCCGTTGCCCATCGCCAGTGGCTGTTGCAGCCTGGAAAGTAGCCCTCATAGCTAGAAACTTCACAGGTGAGGGGCAGCTCAGAGGAAGAAGCACATACTAGGCCTTGGCTTCTATGCCCACCACAAAAATAAATAAAAATAAAGCTCCCATAGGCAACACCAGAGGAACATTTGCCCAAATTTGGCTAACATCTAAATTCCAGATTGCCTAAAATTCTTTACTTAGGAAAATGAAGTCTAAATCTTTCCATTTTCCACAAGGCCTCCATTTTATATTTTTTCTCTTCAGTGACTGAATAATATTCTATACCACACAAAAATAGCAAAACTCATGTAAAATTCTAGGAAACTTAGATTTTACAGAAACTTCAACCATTTCACTATGGAGAAAATCAAGCTTATATACTATAAAATAAAACAATCTCTTTCACAACCTTTTCCCCATACATTGTGCCAACTGGAGAAAGTTTAGAAGTTTAACTGAGAGACTCAACAGGGAACCAGGGCCCTCACTTTGTAAATGTCCTCATCCTATGCAAGACGAGCACAAGGAGACCTTTGTGATTGCTACACCAGCCCTGAGGGAGGACCAGCCCGTGTACAATATTGGGAGGTGGCCCGTGTACAATTTAAAGGAGGAAAAGATGCTTGCCCTGCCCTCATTTTGCTCCTGTTGCTTTTGCTGCCTGCTGCCTTGAAGTGTTGCCCTTCAGCTGTGCCACTCTGCCTTGGAGCCAGCTGATTACAGCTGGAAGGTATCATCGAAAGCAGCAAGTCTCTAACTTCTGAAGCCTCAAATCTGCAAAAACGAAAGACTGTTTTCAGTTGAAGGCTGCAGAGCACCATGTTCCAGAATGGTGGTGATACAAGACATTTATTTCTCAGAATTGGATCCAGAGTGCCTAGTGAGCCAGATACTCGATGCCTGCAGCAAAAAGAGAGGGAAGCCTGGCTAGTGCTCCAGTTGGCAGCAGACCTTGGCATCACCCAGGTGAGGCTGGTTTTAGGTACATATAGAATTCAAGAGGTCTGAGGTTTAAAAGGCTTCCATCCCAATTTTAGAAGGCCTTGGGATACCAGGCAGTGTTCCACTGAGAAGGCGGTGTGTGAAGTTGGGAGTGTGAAGCCAAAGGTGCAGTACAGACCGCATAAGTTTGGGAAAATCAGAAATGTGGATCATCTAAGGAAAGCTCCAAGGAGGGAGCAAAGCCAGCCTAAGAGAGAAGCTGTGGGAGCTACAGCCACCAGAAGTGCCATAGGGGTGGAGTCACAAGCCCTTTGGAGCTCACCATTTGCCACACATTGCCTCAAATGGTGCACATGGAACTACAGGACTAAATGTTTGCCCTGCTGGGTTTTGGACTTGCTTTGATCCCAATCCTTTGTATCTTCCTGTTTGTAACTTTAATAAAGCATGTTAGAAGTGTTTACCTTTGTTTTCATCTGTACAGGTATACTCAGCTAAAAGTTTGCCTTCCATCTCAGAAGAGACTTGGGAGGTGAAGTTTTCAGCAATGCTGAAACCTTTAGGGCTTTGGCAACTCTTTCAGATGGACTAAAAGCCTTTTGCATAAAGAGATGTGTATGAGTCTTTGGGGGGATAAGGGGAGAACTGCTATGATTCTAATGGAATATAATGCTGATGAACTTAATGTTGGTTTTTAAGGATTGCTAAAGCTGTGTTATAATATTCAAATTTTAAAACAATAATAATAAGCATGCCTTTGTATCAGGAGACCTATTTTAAAGAAATGTGTCTGCTTGCCAAGTTGACAAGGGGTGGATTGTTACGCTTGATGCATTATATCAACTTGAGCAGTTTAGAGGTTTACCTAAGAGACTCAGCAGGGAGCCAGGGTCCTTACTCTGTAAATACCCTCGTCCTGTGCAAGAGGAGGGCAAGGAGATTTTGTGAGCGTTACACCTGCCCTGGGTGGGGGGTGGCCTGCCTACAATGTAAGGAAGGATAGAGGGTTGCTCTGCCCCCATTTTGCTCTTCTGATTTTGCTGGCTGCTGCCTTGAAGTGCTTCCCCCGTGCCATGCTCCTGTGCCTTAGAGCCAGCTGATTATGGACTGAAACCTCCACAAACAGTGAGCTAAATAAACCTTCCCTTCCTTCATTTTGGATGTTGGGTTTTTTGTCCTAGAAAAGAGAGAAAAGCAACCAAGAAAAAGTCTAGATCTTTCCATGCCACCAAAGATACCATTTTATAATTTGGTATATTGTCTATGCTACACAAAAATAGCAAAAACAATGTAAAATTCTAAGGAATTTAGATGTTTACAGAAACCTCAACCATTTCACTATGGAGAAAATCAAGTTTATATACTAAAAAAAATCAATTTCTTTCATAATACTTTTCCCATAAATATATTATTTTTCTACCACTACTATGTAATTTTAAACTTTTAAATGAATTCTTGTTCTGAATTAATTTAAAAATCACCTGCTGTGAAAGGCCCCATATAGTTGCAGTGTGAGAGTCAGATCTGACTGGAGCTCTGCCCGCTAAGCATTGCATATAAAAAGCAGAATGGAGAAAGAGAATCCACAAAAATTGTATTTCAGAATTCTGCTTCTTTTCAGATAGATTTCCCTGCATGCAGAGGCTATAGACATGGAGAAACCATACACCTAAAATAGCATCAGAAATTAAGTCAACTTTCTTTCTTATCCTTATAAATGTTGGAATGGTTATATAGTGGTACCTCAGTACACAAATGCTTTTGTTTGCAACCAATTTGCTTCACACACAGGAGCATTTGGCAAAATTCTGTTCTTATTTGTGAATTCTGCAGTGAGGAATATGACTACATCCAACTTTCCAGCATGAACACCAATGTGGCCATCTTTACGTATCTGTGGAATGGATTAAGTTCATGAACTGGGGTATCAATGTATATCCCATAACATTTCCACCAGAATCTCTATGAAAAATATAAGAGAAAGTGCATCTGTTTATAGAAGAATCTGACCATAAAGGCACAGTGCCTTTTTAAAAATCAGGATCACGAAATCTCTGTCCCCACATCTGTGGTCTCAGACAGTAGGAATGTGCCACGACAAGAGAATTCCTGCAAAGGAAGAGCTGAGAAGGCTCTGCTGCCACCGCTTGGGCACACTGCTTTCCAGGGCCAGGAGGGCATCTGCAACAGTGGGCAGCCCCCATCCCCGCTGTCAACCTTGCCGTAGACTGCTTCCCTCCCACCATAGCCAATCTCTCTACTACAAATGCAGTCACAGGAAAAGGAGTCTGTTGAGTTCAAGTAAATGTTTCCAAAGAGAAAAGTGAGATATAAAGCCTATTTCTTTTCCCGTTCTCTGCTTCTCCCCTTCCTTTTTTAGTTTTCCCTTCATCTCTGGTTTCTCTGTCTCAGACACACAGGCTTACAAACTTGTTTGCTAAACTTATTTTCCCCTAAGGTCAAAGGATGCAGGAGCCACACTCACCTCGGCAGCCACAGGGCCCTCAAGAGCTAATGATGTGTCTTTGGGTAAGTCATATATTTGTTTGAAGATCTCAGCACTCTTCTTTAGTACAAAGCTCAGTTGATAGAAAGTACATGTGACAAGAGATAGAACCACATATGCAGGGCAAAGTGGATTTTCAAATCAGGATAGGTGGAGGCCTGCATTTCAGCCCTGATAATTAAAAGACATGCACCCCAGAGATAATTATTTATCTTCCATAAAACTCAAGTTTTATGGAGATAAAGTGAAGACAGTGATTCTCACCTTATAGGATGATTGCAAGTTAAGCTACAGAAAGTAGTGTGACAGTATCTGCAACTCATCATCTGACATATATTAACCACTCAGTGTATTTTTTTAAGGGAGACAAGTAAGCAAATGTAACTTGGACAAAATTTCTAAAATCTTCTCACACTTTTCTCTGCCTTGGTAAGTAAAGTAAATGGTGTCTGAGTGATTATCACATTCTGATATCATCAACCTAAAGCAAGGAAGCAGGTATCAGTGAGCTGTCACCATGTTAACTGTCCAGCCTAGAACCCACCTTCTTCTTTGTTTCTCCATTCCCTCTTTCCTTCTTTCCCTGTTTCTTTCAAAAGCTCTAAACTATGCAACTATTGTGATTAGATGATGCCATCTGTTTGCAATAGAAAAATAAACATATAATTGATGCACAAATAAAGCCATAGGTTAGTGGAGAATAGAAATAAGTCAAAGAGTAGTTATGAGTTGAGAAATCAGCATTAGAGCAGGTAGACTAAGGTGTTACTGGAGATTAGAGAAAGGCAGGTGAATCCCACTGCAAGTCTAAGGAAGGCTCGTGAGCAGCGCTGGGTAAGTCGAGCCCATAAAAGCAGGTAGACTTGTGAAGCTCTTGCAGATACAATGCATGAGACTCAGATTAAAATAAAGTCTCATAAATGCTCCAAGTATATAAGATACTATTTTCTCATTTGGATTGCTGAGTGCCAGAGCCTTGCAGGTCAGTCTTCCCAGCCAAGACTCAGGTAGCCAAGTAGGAAACACTGCTCACACACACGCACTCCTGAGCAGACCAATATTTTAGGACTCCTTCAATTTCTCTTCTGTCATGAGCCACATTCTTCTGCCCCATGCTTTTATTCTGTTCTTTTATTTGTCACTTCAAGCTGAGGTTATTTCCTTGTATTGAGGTTGTTAATATCATGTAAAGATTTTTCAATCTCTAAATACGGCAGTATTTGTTTTCTTCAGTGTTGTATTCATAGGAACTAGACATGGGCCCTCAGGAAATATATGACATCCACACAGACAAACGTGCCTTTCTACAGTGCTGGATCTGGTAAACATGTTGTTTCTACCTCTGTGCAGTCTTCCTTCTCCGTGTAACTCTCTAATCTAGTTTCTGTGTTATGAGTAGGAAACATTACATTATTTTTCCTTATGGGTAGAAAATACTTCTGAAGTGGAATCCAAACTTTAAAAAGTGGCATAACTGGGATGATACATGATTTCTTTTTATTGAATCTCTTAGGGGGCCTGGAGAGTAACTGGTAAAAACCACCACTCAGTGGAATACCGGGGAATATGAGAGAAACGCCAAACACAGACCAGCCTGGAGCTTCAGGGCACTCATTATGCCCAAGTAGGGGAGGTCCCTACAGAAAAGGGTAAAGGGCCAGAGACAGTCAGGAGCTGAATTCTCTAGGGCCTGGTGAGTTGGGTGGGACACCAGGTATTGTAGAATACAAACTACTTCAGCACTTTTACAGGTTACTTAAAACTTGTAATAGCCCTCACACAAGATCTAGTGAAATAGGCCTATCCCCGCATTGCTAGTAAACACAAGCCTTAGCATCAAAATCTCTGAGGAGTTATTTGACACAGTGTATCAGAAATAAACTGCATAAGCTTGGTCACAGTGGCTCCTTTTGAAGGATTTATGTTAAGAAAAAGAACAAAGATACACAAAATACCTAAAAGAGGCACATGCCAAATATGTTCATTACATGATGGCTAAAAATAATAAAATAATTTGAAAAACCAAAATATTTAATAATAGTCTTGATTACCTTAAACATAATTTTTCTATATAAAAGTAAATAATGTAACTAGTTATAAATCAAGCTGTAGGATATACAGTCACCAAATTACCTCATATTGGTGTCTTTTGAGGTAAAAAATGTCTAGTTCTTTGTAATGTACAAATATACCTACAGCTCGTCAACAAAGATGCAGAATATTTGTATTAATACAATTTCATCATGGGAAAAATTATGCAAAAGATGTTTAAAGCTCCTTTGTAAAATAATAATGAGCAAAGGGCTGAGAAATACAGCTTAGAGTATTTATTGATGAGGGAAGGATTCCTCATAAATAATAACAATAGCCACAGTAACCATCAGTGCTGTCCTAACAATAGCTAATCAAGCAGGCCCAACATTCTGCGTTCCACAGCAACAGTGTGGTTTAATTCACAGAGAGCACTCACAAAACAAGTGCTGTTATTCCCACTTTCTAAGTAAGGAAATGAAAATTTAGAAAGACCATTATTTTCCCAGACAAGGAAACTGATGATCAGAAAGAGTCATGAAGTTTTTCTGATGTAACAGTAAGAGATTCAGACTCGGGTCTAGGTCTAGTTCACAAACCCAGCTGTTACGGAGGATTACCAGTGGTATAATCACATGTCTACATACACACATGCACGCACACATACGTAAGTGAGTGGAAACATAGAAACCAATGTAAGCTGTGTGAATTTAGGCATTTGTTCAGCCTTTCCATTGCCAGATGTTCTGCATGGCACATGTACTATTTTAGTAACAAAAACAACAGTAAATCCTATACAAATCATAGGCCTTGCCCTAGAGAAGGACACAGAGACACGAAGTTAACTGGAATTAACTCTTCTACCCATATTCCTTGGGCAAGTTACCCAAGCTTTTTTGAGACCCAGCTAATGAATAGAAATGAAAACATCTCTCTGTGAATGAAGGTGAAGATTCACAGGATTAAAGAAAAGTGAACCTCCATTTCTCTCTGGGTTCCTGGAAGAGACTAGTGCCAAACCTTCAGAACTGGTTTCCCCAGGAAAACAGGGGCACACGGGTATGAATGTGACTCTGAATGCCAGGCTCTGGTGTTGGCACCAAACCCCCCCAAAAATGCTCCTAAATTATTCATCCCACAAGTCAGTTTGCTCCATTTTCTTCTTTCCTTTTCTTTTCTTTCTTATCTTTGCTTTCAACTCTGCATTTTTAAGAGACATTTTTAAGTTAACCTCCGGGTTCATATTAATTGAATTTTTCCTTTCCTGCTTGCTATAAAGCTGGCTAGAAATATTCTGTGCTCAGAACTTATTAGTAGGAAAAAGAGCACATTCTGCAGCCTTCTTGCAGAATTCAGTGCAGGCTGGCACCTGCCTGGTTTGATTAATAATCAGGTAAATGTCTCCGAGCACACTCCTCCCTTCCCTTCCTCATCCACCTTGATGGATCTCTGGAGCATGAGGGGCCTGGTCCACACCTCTGGGAAAGTCTCACTCCCTCTCTGGACTTCCACTTGACGTGGCCCTTGCTGGGCAGATGGAGTATGAAAGGCGTGATTGACAAGCACGATTAAAAATAGAAGGGGATTGTTCCTCTATGCCAAGCCATTACTCAGCACCACAGACCGGCCTGCCACGGACCTGCAGATTGGCTGCGGCTTATGAATTTAACACATTGAAGAAACAGAAAATTATTAAGAAATCATCAAGTGTCAGTGTGTCAGCAGAGTCTGGAAAATATTTACCAGCCACCCTCACAAGCAAAGCTTCCACATGCTGGGAAGGAAGGCCAAACGTTACCATGCCTTCTTGCCTTCTTGCACCACGCAGTGCAGTTTCACAGTTTTCTAAGGAAAAGGGCCCCACTATGTAGAGCCAATTCCAAACTAGCTAAGCTACACCTCATCAGAACCCAGTTGCTTTCCTCCCTGGATCTGACTTGAACACGATCCCCCTAGTTGCTACCGTGCTTCTAACTGTGCCTCTGTCGGGTCCTGTGCTGAGCTCTTGACCGACAAGGCAGACTTAGATCCCTGCAGTGAGCACACTGGTAAACACCAGCTTCCAAATGGTAGCTGCGGAAACCAAGGGCCAGAAAGGATAATTGCTAAAGAAAATAGAGTTCGAGAGAGAAAGAGGCATAAATGTATGCCCAGGGCTGGTGACTCCAAGTTCTGTGCTTGTTCTACAGAACCAGGATGGTCCATTCTGCTCAGGGCAAGGCACCACACAGCTGCCTCGTGAGTATTCCAGCCCTATCTTTTCACCTTTTCTACCTCCAGGATGTGGCCACAGGACTCAAGGAGTAGAGACCGCAGAAGATCTTTCTTCCCCAGATGAGCAGCAGCTTCAAGTGTTGAAGAATACATTATGGTCTCCACATAATATTCAGCAAAAAAAAAGTAAGGATGGTTCTATTTGACATAGAAGAAGAAACACAACAAAAAGAAATAAAAGCAGAAAGAAGGTTTTGATGAGGGCTGAGTTAACTATAATCTGACGTATATCCTCTTGCACAGTGGACATTATAGATACACTCATCGAAGCTTAAGAAGACGTGAGACACACCCAACAGGGGAAACAGAGCCAGGTTTAAGTCATATGAAAAGTTCCCCTTTATGTCTTATTTTTTACTGCTTATTTTTTTAAAGGTTCTATATCTGTGAAGTAAGACTTGGGTCCATTTCTCATAGTAGTTTAAGGAGATGAGAAGAATCACCACAAAAATGAAAAGGAATTACAGAAAATTTTATGGGCTTAAAAAATTTTGCCATGTCATACTTTTTTAAAAAGTTACAAGATGGTGGCTGTGTGTGATCTCTCCTTTAGACTTCTCTGCATCATCCATAACCAAAGAGCATGACATTCCACATTAGGATGTTCTTGTCTCAGTTTAATATCTGGGGGACATGTTTGCCATTTATTACAGTCTGGGGCACTGTATTCATGGCTAACAGCCATTGAGTACATAGTGCATAACATTCAGGGTGCTGAATGCTTGGTATCATTACATAACTTGCTCTTCCAACAACCCTATGGGCATAAATTATCATCGTCCTCACTTGTCGAGATCGTCTTTCCCACTGCTAGGAGAAAACACTTCCCAGATGTGATTTAAAGGAGCAGATGTTTAGTCCGGCTCACAGTTTCAGAGCTCTCAGTCCATGGTCAACTGGTTCCAAAACAGAGGACATGGCAGAAGTGGATGGTGGAGCAAAGCTCTCACTTTGTGGTGGCCTGGAAACAGGGTAAGGGGGGCACCAGAAAAGAAGGGACTGGGAGCAGATGTCTTCTCCAAAGTCACACGGCTCTGACTCACACAGGCGTGTCTGGGAGCACACTTGACTAAGGTGCTGGATATCTCAAAGTAAGTAATTTGACAAGCGAGATCAACCATCACCCCACTTCACTGGTGAAATCAGTGTCAGAGACTCCAAGCAGTGTCTTCAGGGCTAAGAACCAGGAAGTGAACGCTGGTCTGCCTGGCTGCAACCCATGAGCTTCACAATCATTCAGTGAGTAGCTTTCTGACTTACTGTTCTAAGTATCTGCTAACTACATGTCAATCGAATATGTAATTATTCTGAAATTAATATCTATTCTACATCATTTAAGAAAACAGTTTATGATAACTAAAAGTGTAACACAAAATTTACGATAGCAAACAAAAATATGATTCATTAGAAACTTAATTTTTAAGACTTATGGAAGGCTTTTTAAAAACTCTACAAAGCTTTTTCAAGAACATAAAGTAACAGAGGTAAAGAAAGACTCTTCCTAGACGAGAATGACCCAATTTGGAAAGATAAAGCTCTTTCCAAATTAATGGAGAGGCATTTCCAATCAAATGCATTTTGCATTTGCATTTTTGCATTTTGCATTGTAATCAAATTGAATGCATTTCTAATCAAAAATCCAATGAGAATGTTTAGAAAGGAGGTAAAAGAAAGGCCTAGAAGACCACCTGGTTGGATAAACTAATTAAAATTTTAGCCTCAAAGAATTAGGCAAAAAATCTATTCCTCTACTAATTACTCGACATTAATATTTACCTAGACTCTCAGTGCCTGAACTTCGCTTCCTGTGCACATGGGTTACAATAGTACCTGATACGACGAATTACCATGTACAGTAACACATTTTATTATGATCCTCATAAGCTGATTTTTTTTCTGGTGGTTTATGTGAAGTAATGCTCCTAGACTGACTACTACAGTCTAAGGGCTCAGTGAAGGCTGGCGGTGATTGTTGCCATTATTTTTACAAATTAAAGCTATGCATTCAGTTTGTCCAAGGAACACATGAGCTGAACCGGTACCACAGGCAGCCGACTCTCGATGCCGGGTAAGTGAAGAGTGAGGAAGACCCATGTTTCCTGGAGAGGCCAGGCTGTGAGGCTGGAGACAGCAAGCAAGTGCACTGCTAAAGGGACCACAAAACTGGGAGATCCCTAAACCCCAGAGGAGAAGTGAATCTAGGAACCGGCTCTAGGACACAGTGCTGAGGAGGCCTCCTGGCAGGAGGTGCAGTCTCAGGAAGATGTGGGAGGTGCTTTCCAAGCAGGAGAAATGGGCGTCAAGACCCTGAGGGCACAAACAGAGCCATGGGCCAGGAACGGTTCAGGAGAAGACGCAGCAGGGAGCAAAGCCAGGCAAGAGCCAGGGCTTGGAAGGACCGAAAGACGGAACGGCAGTCCTTGGACAGGGAGATCAAAGCAGACCTGTATGCTGTGCTACACGATGAGACAAGTTTCAGGAGGAAGAAAGGGTTAAAGGGAAATACCAAGAGTGCTGTAAGGAAAAGGAACCATTCTTCATCTGGTCCTAAAATACTGAAAACCTTCAGAAGCCTATACAGGCCAACACCTAAAGGCGTAGATAGATAGATGTGAGTATATGACACCTGAACTTCCCTGCACTGAAAACACCATAACTAAGTGAACTTTTAACAGGAAAGTTAAAAAAAAACCAAACTCTGCAAAGCATGTATAGTTTATTTAACAAGTGTTAAAATTGTGAAGAATTTATGAGACCAAAAATATAAAAATTTGCAAATTCAAATAAAAATACACAAACGCAAAATAAAAAATACTTAGTAATAAATAAATAGAAAAATCACAAAAAGGGATACACTGATGGCCACCACCAACAGGGAAAGCATTGCACTGGTAATTAAAGAAATGGAACAGTGAAAAAGCAAATATAACTTCCAGATGGTTAAATTCATAAATTCAATAAAAATTATAGATTCAGGGTTGTTGAACGTCAATTATGCTGCCCAATGGGATATGCACCCCCATCAAGAACTCTAGAAATTGGACATGAGTGTGAACTGGAATACAGGTGAAAATGTAAATTAGCAGAACGTTTCTGGAGGCTGAAAACATTAAAAAGCTATACATTTTTAACCCATTGACTGCATTTCTGGAAATCTAGATCTGCCAGTGTTTGAAAACAATAGCAAATACTTGTTCACAAAGAAATGGATTCTATGGCACGCTATTAAGCAAACAAGCAAAACATGAAACAGCAGGCTGAATAAATAGAACTGTGTAAAATGGAAGAAATAAAAGAAAAAGACATTTCACCCATCACCTTGGAGTGCAGCCTTTGTTTCTTCCTACTGTTCAAACATTTCGCCGTTTTGAAAATGAGTGTGTCTTAAATTTAGCATACAAAAAATTTACTGCTTAATAAAATGGTGTTGTATATCCTAAAATCTATTCCATTCTAAACTTTTCCAACTCCTCCTTTCCTATCATCATGCCATCATATAACTTGTCTGATCTCTCTTCTTCCTTATCAGACAGCCTCTATCAAACAAGTACAGGTCGTAATACAAACACTTTTTCTGTGCCACATCAGTAGCATCACATAAACATACAACCAGATATACACAGCTGTTTGTCCTACAAAGAACTTTATAAGGCTGGCAGAACATATAGGTTAAAATAATTATAGTGGTATATTCTGAAGATGTCTGGGTCTCTCTGTCCACATAGAGGTACAGATACTTTTATTTATCACTCTGGCCATGAATACCTAGCCTCCTCACATGGGTAAAGAGGCCAGTAAACAAATGCATAATAAAGCATCTTGGAGACCACATGGTAGGGTGACGTATGTTTAAGGGCTGGTGGTTCCATCACTGACCTTACCTGACATAAACATGTTTGCTTACCTTGCACTGAAAAACCTAAGAAGTTTGTGTTTCTTAGAGCACAGTTAAAATCATGCACTCCCTGAAGATTCTCATCCTCCCCACATAAGTTGCTCTCTGTAAGCTCACCTCAGTTCACCCAAGAGAGCTTCCTTTATCCATGAAACACATGAAAATGTGCATGGACGGAAGCAAACAAATGAGCCAAGAAAATTCCCAGGTGTCAGGGAGGGCTGGGATACCAAGGCTGCTGAGCCGTCCTGTCAGGTCATGCAGTAAACAAGGAGGTAGTTTACAGCAAAGAAGCCCGATCTGACTGAGTCTATCAACTCCCCTGAGGACCGAACAGATCAAGTGCAATTCAGAGTTATCTCAACAAATCATCCTGGCAAGTAAACATTTCCCGCAGAAGGAGGCTCTTTCAGGCTATTGAAAAATAAATTGTATGAACTATGCTAAGGTGATACTGATAAGAATCAAACAATAAAGCAATATCATTCTTGTGTACCCAGCTGCCCAGCTGTTGATGGAGACTTGGACACAATTTAAAGAGCCCAAATGTGCTATTTAAAAAACTCTTTTTTCATATGTACCTGCAGCAAACAATGACTTTCCAGTGCTGTTTTTAGCAGCGATAAGTTGTTTTCCTCCCATTGAAAGCAGGCGTGAAACCTCACGGCACAAACCTGAAACATGAAGCCTTGCCAGCTGCCACGTGTCAGGTCCCAGCGGTCCACATCCCCTCCCACGTTTTCTCAGGTGATTTTCCGTAGCCTGTGGATGCATGCAGGACACCCCAGAAGTCCCACTTTTGAGGAACTAGAATAACCAATTCCCCAAATTGACTGATAATGGCTAAGTTTATCCCGAATCTTTACATGAAATCCAGGAGAGCACAACAACTCGTGTAACCAAAATGACAGTATTTGACTTTTGAGTGTCTTCCCACCTGCCTCCTCTCTACCACAGTTCTTCTGCCTCTTCTCCAGGGTGCACACCCCTGACACAGGGGCTGCAGCCAAGCACAGACCCGCCTCCCTCATTCTGCCCACCCCCAGCTGCCTTCTTGCTGGAACAAGCATGCAACTGCAAAGACCTTGCGGGGGCATCAGTAATTTTGCCAAGCAGTTGCCACACACGGTTTTCCCCTGACCGCATTTCTTCTTGGCTGACAATCTGGACTGTTACTCTGAACCGGGTGCCCTGCCCTAGCTAATCCAAGTGGAGAACTTCTGTCCCAAGCTGGGGACACTTGGTCTTGCTCCCTCTCTCCAGAGACTGAATTTTGTCCAGAGGATCTCAAGAGCAAGGTGGGACGGGCTTTTCCCAGCCCAGGGATGCCCTCCTTAGAACTTGGCCTGCTGGGGTTAGCACTTCAAACCAGCAGCCATGGTTACGGTACTTTCTGTACACAGTGGCCAGGATTTGTCCTTAGATTTATAGAATTACCTAAAGATCTTCAAATAAATTCCCTTTTAATCGAAGTTAGCCAGAGTTGCTTACATACAGAAACCCTCAAATAATGCAAGCTTTCATACATCATTTTAGAATTCATTACTTAATTGGACTCCTAGAAAAACATTTTGATATTTATAGGGAAGTGCTATCAGCCCTATCTGAAAGAAAAAGAAATAGAGGATTATATAATTTAGTAGTATAGTAGTATCTCACTTCACCAATACTGTATGAACAATGTGGTTACCAAACAGAAGTGCTTGGTAAAGTTGTTTGAGAACTCTGCATCTGGTGACAAATACAATCTTGGCCAACTTTCCAGCAACAGCACCCACATGGCCGTCTTTTCCAGGATTGTAGAACAAATTAGGTTCATGAACCTAGGTACTTCTGTGCTGTCCAAAGTCAGGTATCCAGTCCCCAGCGTGACATGGTGACTCAATTCCAGTCTTCACATCCTAGGACATAATTGTTGTTCTGTCAGGGAAATATTTTTGTCTCATTCCCTCAGAGCCTTCAGAAATTACCAGGACTTAAATTGAAAAGATCAACTTCCACGGGATAAAAACCTGATGAAGGGTTCATGTATTTTCCTGTTTGAGAGTATTTATTTTCCACAGGAAGTCATGCAAGTATATATAAAAGTACTCCTTGAAATTAATGTGCCCTAAGAAGGCAAACTGAGGAGAAAAATCATATTCTATATTTCATATTTTTAGAGATATCAATCCAAATACTTTGTCTAGTATTTTTCAGAGAATATGAGTCTTGTTCGATTTCTGCCTGATAGCTAAGCTTGTATATGACACAAAAAAACTAGAAACACAGAGGAAAAACTTACAAATACACTGCAAAATTAATATGCCACTTGGGATATAGAAAACAACTAGAAAAAAATGAGATAATTAAATTTCCAACCTTCAAGAAGGAACTAAATAACCTGGAGCTTGAATTCTCTTGCATCTAGAATCAACAAGGGATGAATTGTTATTGCTTTATTATACTTATCATGCCTACTTGTAAAACACAGTTAACTGAATTACAGAACAATGCTAGTGTCTCTCACCTGTCCATCCCAACAGACACACACACACACACACACACACACACACACACACCCCACAGCTAGACTTCAAATGGATATCACTGTGAAGAAAGTGTTTTTAAAGGTTTGTTTCTATTGTCAACAATCTATCTAGAACCACTTCCCCTTGCCAATGGGAAGAGTAACTCATCTCCCTACCTCCTCCTCTGTCTTTGGCCTTCCGAAGAGTCCCTTGAGCAGAGCAGAGAGGACAGAAGACATTCCTGCATGTCAGAAAGTCCAGTTGTGTGTCCGCGTGTCACCATCAAACCCCAAGTGACTTTGACCACAAAGTGAATATTCAAACCCCCTTCAATCCTATTTAAATAAATTAAAATATTACCTATATTTTCAATGTGTGAAGATTTTCAATAAACTACTGATAAAGGATAAGGATGTAGAAAAAAGCTGGCTATGACCAGCTGGAAAGTCGCAGCACTCAGATGGAGCTAGAGGGCATTTTCCTTACCCTTGGGGAGCAGCTCTGGCCTGCCGTCTTACTGAAGAAGATTAGTCTCTGGGGGATAGCACTTGTTAACTGCCAGAGACTTCTATGTAAAACTAGAATGCTTTGTTACTATGTTACAGCAATATTTTTTAAATGACCCTGAAATTATTTTAAGCTCTCTATATACTTGGGGTATGCATCCATATGCATTTAATATGAGCCTGCATTGTAATGAAGCTGTATTTCTATGAATGCAATTTGCAAAGGGTCTGTATTCTCACCTGCTCTTGGGAGCACTAAATCCAATTTCTTCTACACATTCTCTTCTCCAAAATTCATACTAATTTCCAAGAGTGCTCATATCCAAGAAAACTCCCTACTTGCTTGTCTGCTTCTCCCTCCTTGAAAAGGACACAGTCCTTAAGATCGAAGCTGATGCCCATGGAAATCTGTATCTATGTGTGCTGGTGCCCAGCAGACCCACTTCCTACTTTTTGTTAGAATCACGATCACCGAGTAGCCAGCCGTGGAAGTGGGCTTTCACGCCCTGCTCTCCGGTGGCTGCAAGCCGCCTTCACTGGATTTGGAAGATCTCTATGGATTCCCCAGCAAAGATGGTTCTGGAATGTATGGAGAAGAAATAATGCTGCCAGTGTTCAGCTGTGCTCGGTATCCCATTGAGAAACTGCCAGATGCCTAAGTGCACCATGTTTTAATGGAGAAGACCCTTAAATTCAAATGTCGACGGGCTCTTTCCCCCAGGCATACCCAGCGTGTCTGTCCCGGTGTCAAAAATGCCCCACTGTTGGTATTCCGGGGCGTGGAGTCGGATGATGCCTCCTGCCAGTGTTGGTCCACAGTGAATGAAAGGCTCCCGGCCTGGACTTCCTGGCCTCCAGGGTGAGCTGCAGCCACCACCGTCACCTGTGATTTCCCCTTTGTCGCAGTCACCCTGTTCCCTCAGACATATCTCAGTGTCTTTCAGCCTTAGAAAAGGTAGAGCCAGTCATGTCGCTTTTCTCTCCAGCAGCTCTTTTTCTCCACATAAATCTATGGATCCCAATAAAAGTTAAGCAAGAGTGAAGTCATCTAGTGTTTTCCCTGTGGCACCCAGACCTCAAGAGTTAATGAGTATGTAATAAAACCATGAAAGCAATTCTGACTACCATAAAAGTTTGCATGCTAGATTAAGCTAAAATGTGCTCACACACATGTGCACACACACACACACACACACACACACAGTGCTTTCATCCACAGAAGGAGATGTTCAAAAAGCTGAAGAGCTAATGGCCACGCCCCAGATGGAAAGCTGGGCAGAAAAAATGGGGTGAAACGCTCCGAGAGAGAGCGTATGAGCAAGTAGACTATGTAATGAGCCGTTTGACGGCGCCTGGAAATGTAATGAGCAACATGAAAAATCATTTAATATCTGGCTGGGAAGGAACTTCAATTCATCCACCCAATCCTCTCATTTCACAGCTGAGAAGACCAGACAGAGGCCCAGCCTGACGAAATGACTTCCCTAAGGACACGAAGCAGGAAACTGTCCTCAGAGGACAGTTTTTGCTGGACACTTGAGTGTCCATCCCTTCATGGTCTGTAACTCTCTTGAAAGCTTATTGTCATATTTTGCTAATAGATGAGAGTGAGAGAGAGAGGGAGAGAGACAGAGACAGACATAAACAGAGAGGGAGGGGGGAAGAGAGAGAAAGAGACCACGTTCGTCAAGTGCATATAATGCATCAGGGTTTAATTCTTCAAGTTAGAATACGCAGGAAAACTCACATTTAGGTGGCCTGCTTTCACCAGACAGCATTGAGTTGCACTTGCAACCTTCACGAGTAGCGATAGGAAGGACCCTAATAACAGTTATCATCCCCTGAATGTCTCCCATTCACTGGCACCATGCCAAATGCCTTATGGTTTTTTTTTCTCACTCTTGTCAATCCTTATAGTAAACACATTTAGAAATTAATCTAGGGAGCATCAGTAACTTATCCAAGGTCATTTGGTTACTAAGTGGTAGAAGAGGTTTCAAGATTGAATCCCCTGCATTTGATGGTACTCTGGAGAGAGAAGTAGGTTAAAGTCAGCTGTTCAGAGTAATTAACTGTTAAATAGCATTGCTCATAACTTTAGACTGCCTGAAATTTTTTATACCCTATTACTGGTCCTCATATCTCCTACATTCTCTTTCTTTCCACTGGGCTACACTGCACACTGCCACCACGTTCACTTTCCCAAGGGCAAGTTTCTCTGCCCCACACCTTCACTCCAAACCTTAGGTAGCTTCCCACACTCCAGTTGGTGTTAGTATCATTACTATTATTACTAGGGCTTTCACTGTTTAACGGAACGTTTGGTTTTATACAAGACTTCCATAATAAGCCTTCCACAGCTCTCCATTTTTATCTACCTACATCCCACCAGGCCGAGTCACAGCGCCACCTCCTCATGAAATCCTGCTTTATAAACACGCATGCGCTTCTTCATCCCTAAAGATGTGGCAAAGCAAAATTCTCACTAAATAAAAGCAACACATATTACATAGAGTTACAAATTCCCTAAAATAAGCATGATTACTGTGTATATATATCTAAAATGCACCCATAAAACTAACTTTAAAAAAGTTTATGCTTATGAGAGGAAGAGAAGCAGAAAATAGAAATTTGCTGAAAGTCTACAGATTTAAACATAAGAGCCCAGCAGATGACAGCAATGTTGTTTTCCTATTTTCACTTCAAAACTTCTGACTGCTCTTGTAAGCACATAGTGAGAGCAAAATTGCTAAAAGTGAAATAAACTGGATTGTTGGAATGAAGATTGCGGTAGAATGGAAGTGCCTGGTAGACTCATGCCTTGCCAGGCAGCCAGGGATATGCATAAATTGTGCAAACCCCAAGTCTTTCCCAAAACTGGCCAGACTTTTAGGCTCTTGCTGGTGGTCTTCAGGACCACCTGTAAGAGGCAAGCAGGTTAGGACACTGCCTTTAATCCCCAGCAGCACTGTAATCACTGCACAGACACAGGGGCTCAAGTGCAAAGTCTTTCGGTTTCATAACATCTCGTACTCTTCGGTACATAGAAGATACTCAGCAGTGTTTGCTTCATACATGTTAAATAAAAGAACAAACAGGCACTTACATGGTTGTCAAGGGCAACTCTTTTGCACTTTCACAGACTGTTTTCCAGACGTTTCTTTGAGATACCATGTCAAGAGTATTCCTGAGGGCTTTATCCTCCCAGCCACAGATCTCAGTGCAGGTCCTGCCCACTGCACACCCAGGAAACGTGCATGTGTCCCTCCTCTACTGGCTTATTGGGAAAGGAAGTGGAAGATGTTGATTGCAAGAGTTGGAACAACAAGCAAAGAAGTAGAATGTTCCAAACACGTTGCTGGACTTGGGAACATCACAAAGTTTAACAATCTCTCTGGGCAAACTTCTGAGCGACCAGCACACAGAAAGGCAATTGTTGTCCAGAATCTATAAAAACTAGAGAAAGGAAGCCACCATAAAAGCACGGCAGGCAGCTTTTCGATCTGCTCACACAGTGTTTATTGGCCTTCCTGGCCTCCTATCCTCCGCCATGTAAACAATCCATGAAGGAGAATCTGATCTTGGAGAATTCACCACACTCTTCGCCACATCCGGATTGTAAATGCAGCGACCGGATAGCCTACAGCTAAGGAAGCTGTCCAAATGTCCAGCCTTGGCTGAGGCTATGAAGCAAAGAACACAATCTCTGTGTGTAAGATAACAGCCAGGCACAAGAGCAGTTTTAGGACTGCAAGGAGGCCTCTAGTCATCTACAGCCTGTGTTTTCAAACTGGTGTAGTCGTGGAGGGCCTGCTTCACAAAAATTGTTCAGACCTGTAGTGTAACTAAACAATCCCTAAACAAAGCTCTCCCAGAGAAAACCATGGGAGACCATGCAAACTGGGTCTCTGAGCCTTCAGGATACAGCCATTTCAGTACACTGTGTAACCTTACACACGCAAAAGGTCTGTGAGAGGAAAGTGACTTTACCTCCGCTTTATAGATGGAGATACTAAAGTACAATCTATTTATCATTTTTCTTGCCAAGATTATACAGCTAGAACATCAATCAGCCTCCCTTTAGAAAACAGATGGCACTTTCAAATTTGGACAATTCAAAGAGTAATTAATCAAGAAAGCTATTTAGGAAGGCACGGGCATGGTTTCCAAAATCATGAAAGGATCATATAGTACCCTGTGGCTGACTCTTTAGGAATGAAAAGTAGAGAAGAGGAAGCAGCTACATAGATTAGTGAGGAAGCAGACAGGAAAGACTACCTCAGAGGAGGCTGGTCTACAGGCGAAAGGCACAGCCGGGCCACACAAGCCACAGAGAGGGACTAGGGGAGTAGCTTCGCTATTCCCGTGCTCCTCCTGTTCCCTGATCAGCCAAGGTTCCCACTGGATGAAACAAGTGGAGAGCAGACAAGAGGGTCTTCTGATGCACTTCACAGAGATCAGCCCTGTGGAGCACAGATTTGGGTAGAAAAGAGTAGAAGGAGTCTGAAGGGGCAAATGGAAGCTATCTGCTAGAGCCAACTCATGCCAGCTCCAGCGTCAGCTAGATAGCCAGTGGCTGCGTCTGTGGTGTTGATCACGGTGATGTTTTGTGTCTCCGGATTATTTTTGTTCCTCTAACATGGATGACAAAAATGGTATTAAACATGGTTCCCTCTCCATTACTTCACAAACACATCTCTGGACTGTGACCATTCCATGAACTGGAGAATGATGATTTGCCACTATTTGGTGACGTTTCCAACTTTTCAGATCATTCCAGTCTTATTTTTCTTACTGTAAGATACCACAGTTGCCCTAAAATTGTCTGTAAAATCAAATTGGGAGATTGTTTATATGAGTACTCAAGTTCAACATCTTAATTCACATATCCGCTGTGTCAGTTAATTTCCAACATATGAAATGTGTAACATTTTGGGCTAACATGTGGTATTCCATTTGCTCATCCTATGCCCATAATAAGCATTATTTTGTTTGACCATAGAACTCTTTCTTGCTAACAACTTTGATTCCTTCTCTCCACATTCAAAGACTTCCAAATGATAAGCTGCCATCGCAGGAAAAAGTCCTTACTCATTCCTACTGGGAAGGCACAGAAAGCCTCTGTGAGCATCTAAGGAGAAAAACCTGAAGGTTGCAATGCTTTGAACACCATTCTGAAAGCTCTTTCATCAGAAGTGAGTCACTTTTAGAACAGGAAAGAGAAAACAAATATGCACTGCAACAAAATATATGTCTTTGCTCTAGAGAAGAAATCTACCCTTTGTTAAATCTGGCAATATAAAACACTGGATGGATAGTTTTAAATTGCAACAAACAGATGTAATTTCACAATGAAAAGAATTTATAAAAATCCATTTGATGGACTGTTTAACATTCCCTTACAGTCACAGAGGAATTTATTTTGTGGGAAATCTGCAGGATGACTTTTCAGCCCAGAAACTCTTCTTCCTTCCAAGGAAAGAAAAAGAATGCAAGCAGGCAAGAGATGAGAGGATGGAAAAAAGAAAGATTACTGATTTCACTCAGTAAACAAAAAATGATGTGAAGGAAATACTGAGCAGAAATTCTCTCCATGGTATACCTCTCTTTTCTTGGGCCAAGCACAGTGTTTGAACATCACCAAATGCCTTCACATGAACTCGCAAAACAAACACAAACTTACCACAATCTATTAGATCCTGTTTGTTTTACCCGCAGCATATCTCACCCATCTAATTCCTTGCAGCTGTCTCCCTCACTCACCCTCTTTCCACTGGAAGTCCCCGACCCTTCAAGCTCCTGGGCCTTGCCCAGGGTGGCTGTGCATAGCATTACCTGTGATGTTCCCACCTGCATCTTCTTCAGGACTAGAAGCTAACCATTCTTTATAAATCAGTGTAAATAAAGGCCTTTTCTGAAAACTTTCCTTTTGTGTCTCTCTAGCTTTGTTACTTCTTTTCATAAAAACCAGATTTATAATTGCATCTATTTATTTATACTCACATTTACTTGTTCTGTGCATGGTTTCCACAGTGGATATGAATTCCCTTTTAAGAGCAAAAGTTTCTCAATCTTGCTCAACATTGTATCCCCAGAGCATACCTCAGGGTTAAACGCACCATGTGAATGCTACATGTAGCTGTGGAATAAACACACGAACTCTCGAGGAAGTCTTTACAACTCAGCTCCAGAATCCACAAATAGTAAAATTTTAAGAGATTTGACTTACAGGTAGCAATCAGTAAAGCATATTGAGCAATCTACTTGTGTCTAGATACCATTCTAAGCATGTGTGTGCACACGAGTGTGTGTGTGCCTGTGTGTGTGTGTGTGTGTGTGTGTGTAATTTCACAAGCTCTGGAAAGGACATATCTAACCTCCAATTCTTTATCTGCCAGAAGTGAAGTGGAATGAGCCATATATCTTGGTGTTTTCTGTATTTTAGAGACCTGCCATCAGGACTCAGAAACAGCCTCCTATGACAACTATGTCTGCATGCTGCTGATTACCAGTACCTGTGCTTTGTGGTAACTGTCCCTTCCTGAGCAGTTATGGATCACTGTATTGTGATTTGAGTGTAGGAAATTAAAAATTAAGGCTGTCAGGCAAGAATAGTGTCTATCCGGAACTGAATGGTAGTGGTGGAGTTGAAAAGGATGGAAGGGTTCAGGGTTTTGTTCAGTTCCATAGACAGTGGAATGAGAAGAAATAGATTAAAATCCAGTTGACATATACACAGGAGATGCACCAACAGCCCCAACTTATGACACTTACATTCTGAAGTCTTCCACATTATGACAGTGTGAAAGTGATAAGCTTTCAGTAGGAACTATGCTTAAAATTGTTCTGAACTTTTTCCAGGCTAACAATATTAATGTAACACTCTCTCATGCTCCTGGGCAGCAACCATGAACCTGGCCAGCCCAGTAGCCACAAGGTTAAGCAATGAATGCTACGGAGTTGAGCTATGGTATTTAGTAAGTTGGAGCTGTTAAAGCTATTTTTGAGTTATGACATTTTCGACTTACAATGAGTTTATTATGCATAAACCCACTGTAAATTGAAAAGCATCCACAATTGGTTTGTATCTCAAACCACCTTAATTAGAAGCAAAATCAGAACCTTATCAAAAATAATTAACATACTAAGAAATTAAGGCTAGTATATTTGCATATTCAACAATACATTATACATAGTTAGAATGGGAGCTTTCTCACATTCTCCCTATAAAACAAAGGGACTGAAGTAGATGAGCTTGCAGACCTGCTCAAGACCTCTACAACCCTCTGATTCTGTACTTAGTGCTTTTTCTGAATGTTTGCTAAGGACTTAGTCCCTCATGGGCAGAGCAAGTCATACAAAATAGGAAAGTGTCATTCCTAAAATAGAATTACCATGTGATCTAGCAGTCTCCACCACTGGGTGTACAACCAAAGGAAAGGAAATTAGTGTACTAAAACAAACATGAATTTCATGTTTTTATTTACTTACTATGCAGTATTTAAGATGTAAGTATCGAATGACAATTAAAATTAACCAAATAACCATTTTCAGTATGTTGACCTGGTAGTAGAAATTTACTGCATTTTAATGAGGATCAATTTAGATTGTAATTGGAAGGCTACATTTGCAAGAAAATACAGGTCCCTTGTGATGGGCATAATGATAAAAACAAAAGAAAACAAATGATCATGATTTTAGAAAAGGGAGAAAGAGAACTCCAGGCTTGGTTAGTAGGAGTAAAGCATGAAACATTAGCTAAACCCAAATGAAGATCCTTCATAATGATGCTGTCTGTGATAAGTATTACATACAAAGGAAATTTAAAAGATAAATTTCCCCCAAATAAAACACACCCAGTTAGATGAACAGGGATCACAATAATTTGTAGGAAATAGTTTAGTCTCTTTCTCCACTTGTGTTTATAACATATGAAAATTCTAAGAATTTTACTCCTAAAAAAAATTCTTTTTGTTAATGGGCTGCCAGTAAGATTGGGATTTTGAAAAATATTTGAATTACTTAAGTCAAAGATAAATATTATAATTTATTTCTAGTTTATATAAATAGCATGAATATCTTAAAATTAAATCAAGCTCTTAAAAGAACAAATAACTGAGTTAAGATGAATAAGGCTTAAGATTTAAACTGAGAAAAAAAGAATCTAGTATATTACCATCATATATAGTAGACACTCTCATATTGTAAAAAAAAAAATAATAATAATAATGCTTCTTTTGAATGGCACTTCTTAGGTATTTTAATTTTTATAAAAGACATTGTGCCTAGGGGGGTAAAGATGTGAGATTTCAACAAAATAAAAGCAATTTAAATTATTTGTGTATGAAAAGAAACAAAATAGGAAAAATTATTCACATATTCATTTATCAGTTACTGAGCATTTCTACGTGTCAGCACTGTGTTCAGTGATAGTGCAAGATACAAAATAAACATAGTGTGTAATTCCCAAGATCTCAAGGAATTACAATGACGGCAGAAGAGTAAGGAAAACAAATGTTCAACTAAAGATAGATAATAGAATTGCATCCCATAGCAATGATACAGCCAGCAAAACCTAGAGCGAATCTAGATTAGTGGTCATTTAAGGTGACTAGAGACAGTTACCAAAGTAGGTAAATGAAATAAGTGTTAAAGGATAGATAACATTTCAAAGGTTTTGGAAATGATAAAAATAATAAAAATATCAATATAAGAAACACGCCAGTGACGTGGAATACAAGCTGTAGAAGTCAGAAAATCTTGATTGCTACAACAAATATTTTATTCCCAACTTGATGGGAATGCTGGCCAACTCTTATTTTAGCATAGAAACGGCACAAAAGCACAGAATCACGAAGTCATCTGAGTTGGTGGAGGGTCATGAGGTTCGTGGAGAATAGCAGATGGGGCCCGCCCTCTTCCTCGCCCACATTGCACACTTAACCCCTGCACACTTGCCCGCCGATCTGTGAGCCTCTGAACGCCCTCTCTGTGCAGTATTCCCGGACGCCGCTGCCAGGCTGGTGAGCTCCGTGTGGGAGCTGTTTTTAGTACTGTCTACTCTTCCACGTCATGTAGTCACGACGTGAGCAGCACTCGTGAGACTCCGCTGCACTTGGCCTGTGTCCAAGCAGCCTAAGGGACCCAGGAACTACAGGAGCAAAACCTGTAGGGCCACAGCAAGGGCTCGGCAGGGAGCCGCAGGTTCAGCTTCAGACAATTTCCACAGAAACAGCCTGTGAAGGTCCGCCCCTCAGCAGCCCTCAGAGAGCATGTCAGCACCGTGGCTATTTTATAGATGAGAAACACATCCACGTGCGTAGTCCCACATTCAAGGTTTTCAATCAAAAAATGACTAAGCTTAGACTTGAACCCAACATCCTCCAAAGCCATCACCGGTGGTCATCACAATTATCTAGGGAATTACTGCTTATTACTACATCACGAACATTGTTACTGCTACGGCCCACTGACAGAGATTTCTTGGCTGGTTGCACTCCCTTGTTTCCAAAGAACAAATGACAAATCTTAGTAAAAATGAGGATAAAGCCCCATTCCTCATTTTCAGTAGGAAAAATGAAGAGAAACAAGAAAAAGATAAATGGGAAAAATGACTCAAGATAATTAAATAACATGTCCATAGATTTTTGATTTTCATATAGGCCTAAATTTAAACAGTTGTTGGTTAGTGCTAATGAAGTTATGAAAGAAAGTGTACCTACACATTTTTGATATGAGTAACTACAGTTGAACACTTCTGGAGGATAATGGCACTACTCATAAAACTCTGAATGAGCTTGTCACACTCGGACTAATCCGTTCGGTTTTCAGAGTCTTTCCTGCAGAAACATTGGCGTGCAGGCCTAATACCTCACTGTGCAATGTATTACAATGGAAGAGAAAGATAACCAGAGTACGCATCAGTAGAAGACTGATGAGATATGTCGTGATGCATCCATATGAAATATTACAGGAGTGTCAAAAACTGAGGCGGCTTTATGTTACTAACATCGAAAGATGAAAACATTAATGAATAAAAAAAGCCAAGTTGTAGAACATAAGTTTAACTTGATATGTGTACACACACAGGAATACACACTCACAGCCTCAAAACTCCACAACAAATTGCTGAAAGTTAATACCATCTCCTGGAAGGTGAATTAGAGTTACAACAGCAGAGATGAGGAACAAAATTAGATTTTTATACATACTTTGGTAGACTTTTTTAAAAATGTTTTAAACCTTAGCAAGGAGCTTCTGACAAAGATATATTTGTAATTAAAATTTTAGAAAGCATTAAAGCGATCCCGTATTACCTGCTTACAGGTTTTAGAATATACTCCTATTCTCATAGGACTTCAACTTCCAGCCACCTGTAGGGAAAAGAGTTGGTGACATTGTTCCTGCTATGGGTGAGAATACATCTAAGGAAGACCGTGATTTGCCAGGGTCACACATGGCTGGAAGAGATCACCAGCTGTGGTTTTGAACCTACTTCTACAAACCTACTAAGTAACCCAACTTAGAGGTGACCAAGTGCCGAGGACCTGTACCCCAACAAGACACTCAGCTCTCTGGGTTGTTACTTAGTGATAATTCCTTAGTGAGATTCCCAGCTATCAGCACGGCCTGCACCAGCTGGTCCACAGAGTGGAGTGAAAACCATCCTTTCCTAGTTACCTGCTCTGCCTATAACAAGAACACCCGTCAGTTTCCCCAACTTTGGTATAGGCAGCGTGAGAGATTCCGAAACAACTCACAAGAGTGCGGTATCCAGACAACCCAATAACCCATGTAGTGAGTTGCTTCAAATAAAAGTGTTTTAAGATTACATGTTCTTCTTCCTACCCGAGGTCCTGTCCTCCCTTTTCCTTGTACACTAAAACTGCAGGGTTGGTTACCTGTTCTACAGGCTCCTCTGAAACATTAATAGGTAATTTATTTTAAACGTCTGACTCCATAACTTCCAGGCTCCATGGTGGGACAGAGGTCTTACCTTTGTTCTACAGTTTCTTCAACTCTAAACAAAGAAATCAGCAATCCACTTACAGGGGTGTTGTCTGGAGTAGATGGTGATCATAACAGGCAGGCAAAGGATCTACGGATTTTATAATGTTTGACGGAAGTGTGGTCTGTTAGAAGACAGTAGTAGAAGGCCTGCTCTATGCAAATAGTACTGACAGTAACACTTCTAGTAACAGTATTTAATTATTAATGACAGTTGCTGAGTTGTCATGTAATAAGTCACTGTGGTAACCTTAGACTTAGACATTAATGGACTCCACACCCTTCCCTGGAGTTCTTAATCGAAGGTCCCCATCTTTATGGACTTTGGCACTGCAAACTTAGAAAGTCTGCAAAGAGACTCAGCATCTTCCCTCTCAAATGTTCTCTCTCCCCCTTTTTCTCTTCCAGACATGCTTCTGATAATCCAGGCTTGGGTATGGAACTACTATTGGCTTTTCATACCTCTGTTCCTCTAAATCACATGGTCTTGTCAATTTTGGGACCCGAATTTTGCATAGCCTACGATTTCAATTCCTGTCATTACTTTATTTCAGAACTTCAATTACTTTTTGTCTGGACTACTGCAATAGCTTTTCTCAGTTTCCCCAACTCTAAATGCCTTCCCCGATTTTTATTTCACAGCTCAGTTTCTCTTTTGAAGCACAAAGACCTTAATACCTTTCTTTTTGCTGTTGAGTAACGTCCTTGTCACCAACAGTCAACTTTCTTGTTTAAAAGAAATAAAAACTTAGAATTCCTAATCTGGCACTTGAACCCTTCAAATGCTGGCTGCTGGCAACATTCTAGAGTATGCATTTTCTTTGGCTATTCTTCAGCCACAGAAAACAACATGAAGTGCCCTGTCTCATCTCTGAGACCCAGCGCACAATACTCACAAGCTACAAGCGGAAGGTCTAGTTCAGCTCTAGGTTTGCGGAGGCTTCAGTACATAGTCATCTGGTTCCAATGCAGGGTGGCATGGCAGAGGGGTCTGGCAGAGGACAAGAGCTCAGGGCATAGTGGACAGGAAACAGAGAGAGATCAAGGGAGGAGGGGAGGAGACAGGCCCTCGGAGGGCACACCCACAGTGACCCACCTCCTCCAACCAGGCTTCCCCGCCCAACCTCACACTTAGCTGTGAACCAATCGCTAAACCAACCCTCTGATGTTCGTCACAACGCCATCACCCAATTGCCTCTCAAAGCCCCACCCACGAACACAGGAAGCTCTGAGAGCCACCTACGTGTAAACCACAGCGTGGCCCAAGTGTGGATGCGCCTTGGTGCCTCTGGATCTTCATGCAAAACACCCTCAGCCTGGAATTGCTCTTTTCCCCATCTCTCTTGCCCATCCTTCCGACTTGGTTTATTGGAGTCTACCTGGTACTTCTTAAACGAGCTTACATCTCCCTATCATCAGAGGTAAACGCTTACTCTCATCTCCCATAAAACTTCTCTGAACCTTTCCACAAACACAGTCTTGCATCTTACTGTAATTACTCTAATATTTTCTTTAAAGTTAGACCCATCGATTTCTTTCTTCTCTTTCTTTTCTTTTCTTTTCTTTTCTTTATGTTTTCTTTTGCTTTTGCTTTTCTATTCCTTATACTATTTAAAGCCATGCTTTAAGTACACTATACACGTAGCAGTGGCTGACTTCCATTTTTGACTAGTCTAAGTTATGCCTACTGGTTAGAGTTTGGATTTTTCACCATTTCTCTCCTTTCTTTGTAAGCTGGGGAGCATTAACCTCCTTTTGGATGAAACCCTTCCACACTTATTCATCCTTCTTGAGGTTCTATTGTTGTTGTTGTTGTTGTTGATATTGCAAATCTAATACACAACCTGAGCTGTGACATTTCCTTTTCCTACAAACCTGTTGGCCGTGCACTCAGTGTCTGCCCTCAAACCTTAGCCCACTTCTCTGCTGAGGAACAGACACACAGTGGAGCTGGACTCTCCTGTGTCTTGTATTATGGGAGCGCTGGCCACTTCTGTTTTCTAACGGTTGCATTGTTTTGTATACTTTCTGTATGTTGGTTTTCTTGACCAAAAAAAAAAAAACAATCACTATTGCAGTCAGCATTTACATACAAATGCTGAGCAGTAACGATGCATCTTGCCTTTATGTGGTACATGGATTTGTTTCAGAGTATTTGCCCGGACAGCCTCTCTTGGTATTCATTTGGCTGGGTTTGCACCTCCGACTTTTATTTCTGTCTCCTAACAGGGTAACAAGAGCAGAATTTAACTAACAATGCTGATGACTAAAATCCCTTTGTGGATTTTATGAATTAGTGATAAAGTAGAACAAATCTGCAAAATAAAGAAAAATGCCTCATCAAATTTATTCATTTGTTGTGACAGGAGCAATTTTGTTTTAATTACTCCTGATCGCATCCCAGTGAATGTGCTGCAGCATGTTTTCTCAAATTAATTAAGCCCCTTTCTCCTGCTAAGCACTCTGCTTATGGAAGGAGAAAGGCAGGAAAACCGTATATTTCACTGAGACAGGCATTGGATTCTGTCTCCTTTGAAGAGAAAACAAGAAAAATTTTCAAAAGACGGTTGCTGCTTCCTTTTGAAATGTATTCCATATGCTCACCTGGAGAAAAAATGAGCTATTTTTTAAAGATTAAATATGGATTATGAATTAAATTTAGAGCTGGATTTTAAAAGTGTGTATTAGAAAAGCAGCTTGAGTTATGTCCTAAGAGGAAATGATTTCAACTCAACCAGTTTTACAAGTATATAGTCATTTACAACTGAATGCAATTTAAAGACTCTCTAATCTAATGAATAAATAGATATTAATAGATGCAATATTCTTTATTCTATAACTCACATATATCACATTTAAAAAGCCCATCCCGATACCACTGAAGACTTTTGATTCTGAGAAGAATATTTAAATGTTTCGCTGCCTGTGATCTCATATGCTGGAAGGTGTGTAGTTTAATCTTTAGAAGGGAATGGACATCAGATTCAGAACTCATGGTCTTCCCCAAGTCCCCTTGGATGGGTTGTTGCATTGTTTCTAAATCCAATCTTCTGATTTTCTTTAAAATGATGACAGTGACCACACAGTGGTTCACTAATCCGTAGCAAGCTAATGAAGCCCCTCATACACTGATTTCATGCCATAAAAGTGGGGTTTGGAAGCTAATAAACAAGAAAAGTCTAGATGAATTTAAACCCAACCAAAATATCCAGGCCTTAATCTTATGGCTCATAATCACAATATCCATGGTGTTGATTTTTACAAGAGTAAATATATAATCCTCACTAACTCATGGTGCATAATAACCTATTTTAATTCGTTAAAGCTTTTCTCTGACATTGCAACTAGACATTTTAATGACTAAATTTTATGTTTCAATCAGTAGTACAGTGGCACTGGTTCAAGTCTATAGCAAAAGAAAATAAGTAGCACTCGAGCAATTAAGATTCATGTCTAAAGTCTCACATTCTAACCATGTTTTCCCATCAAACACTTGGAACAAATGGAAGACAACCATGTCACAGGCTGGCAATCAACCCCAATTATATATGCATGACAAGTCACTTGGTTTCAAGCTACATTTTGAAAATAACTCCGTTTATATAAAATATTACAGAGTACTACTTGAAGCTGAAAAACTTTAATTTCTCATTAAGGCCCAAAACTTCCATGTTATTCCCAATTAGTAGTGACTCTGGATAACCAGGAGCCACTTCTGCTTGGAACACAGTGGACCGTCCATTTGTCTTCACCCTCAGTCCAGTGCTTAACAGCAAGGATGACCTGAGAGGAGTGATTCAAAACAGGAAGAACATACTCAAGGAGATAGTGTGTGGATAGCTAACCAACTAAAAAGACATGGAAGTGTATATATTTTCCAAAATTTGACCAAACCCAAGTAAGCTGCACCTTATTACAATAATTGTTTTAGGATGTTTTGAAGGATTTAAGGCTTTGGATTCTCTCCTGTCTCCCTCCCGAGCCATAATTGTCTTTAATGGACACTTTGCCTTCAAAGGCCTCGTGTAATAGACCTCCCTTAGTTGGCTGATTTTATGCCTCCATTCATTCCAAAGGTGTAGAGACACGATTTGGGGATTCCTCCCTCACACATTTGCTTTGCACAAGGCACAGTGCAGCCCATACAGACAGGGAGACGGAAGAGATGAGGTCCTCACTCTCACAGTTACACATCACGCTGTGGTTGCATCTCCTGCCATGGTTTCCATGCGACCTCACACAGGCGAGTGTGCAAGCGCCAAGAATGTGAGCATAAGCTTAGAAACAGCTCTGACGCAAATTAATGCTTTCTTTTTTCCTGCCTGGTGATCTTCATTCTCATCATCCCTAACACAAGAATGAGAAAATAATATTCTGTACACATATTTGAATTAGCTTTTTATTGTCTTCAATGCAGTGTCTTAATTATATAGCAACAAATGCTGAATTTATGTGAGTACAACCATAGGTTTTGCATTCTTTACATTACATCACTAGGACACATATCTTGTTATAACAGTCAAAGCCAGCCATCTAAGTTTGAGGAGAGATGGGTATGAAGGAAGCCCAGCAGATTACACACGAGTCACAAATGGGGGACCCCATACCCCAGCTGTATCCTGACTCTTCTATCAAGTCAGAAAATCTCCTATTTGACTTTATATGAGGAACAAGAAAACAAAATGAAGCAAAAAATGATACAACACCAATAACACAAGAACATACACAAAAGTAAATGTACAAGTGTCCAGCTGACGTCATGTCATTCTAAAATTTATAGTTTATTTTTGAGTGAATCACCTTATAATTTGAAACTGCAATTTTTTTACACTGGGAATTTACATGATGACAAACCTGCTCTATCTCAACAAACTGAAGGTAGTACATAACAGAAGCATTTGAATCATTATCACTGTTAATGCTTTATTACATAATTTAAGACTATAATTAAATCATTATTTAGACTTGATTAACTTGAAACTTTTGACATGATGAAGAATCACACTAAAACTTAACTGTAAAAGTAGGATGAAGAAAATACTTATAATCAAAACTAGAGAATACATTTAGCCTACTAAAAAGGTATTTAATAACTCCATCAATTCTATGCAAATAAGAGATTTTATTTATAAATAAATGTTGAGTTCTGTAAAACAGCACTTCAGTTAGGAAGGATTTGTTAGCAAAGAATTTGAGAAATGAACCATGTAGGACTCCAAAGGGGCTTAGAGGAATAGTCTTACATTTACTTTTAGCACAACTCAGGTATTTTACCAGAATCTCGACCCATTACTTTGAATATACAACCTAAAAAATCAATTTTTGGTGCTAAAAAAAATAAAATAATATTTGCAGCAAACAACTTTGATAGTGGCTTTAGCCAACATTTAAGTGTTTGAGCACAGATGCCAATCACAGTACAAAGACCACCCACTGGCAAAGTCCTACTGGGATAATCTGACGCTTCATCGAGATGTCAAACGTGTAGCCTAGCTGCTGTGACACATTTCTAAACCCGTCACTGACTGATGTGTCCCTCCTTCCCAATAAGTGTAGATCACAGTCTCGGGCCTTAGAATCTTCCTACAGACATCCCTTTAGATATGAAAACTGAAATAGGTGGAATCAGCACAAAAGACTCTTCTTCCTTTTCTACCCTAGCCTTAGATTAAACAATTTAAAACCCTCCTTATGCTAGTAAACTGTCATAGAGAAAGTCTGTTAAATCTCTGGCCTGTGGGTGCACAAATGTTGAGGTATGTCAGGAATTAGAGAGGTTTATTCTCTGGGTATTCCCGTCCAAAGATCCTGTTTACTCAACTCTGCCACCAGGGGCTTTCCTGAAGGCCACCGAGTATGTCAGACACACTAGCAAGCACGCAAGCGCACAGCTGCTCGCTGTTTGACTTCTGCGCATGCGCACACGAGCGCTTATGTGTTTGATAGCCAGGAAAAACTACAAAACCAGTTAAACAGATTATAAGCAATATACAAAGTGATCATTGGGCTGACTCAGCTTCCCCTTCCAAAGCCCCCGGTGAGTGAGTAACTGGCCAGTTCCAGGGGTAGAAAACATCCCTAACACTGTCTCGGGCACGTCTAGATGCTTCCTCTCACCTATGCCAGTCACATCAAAATCACCTGAGACCGCGCTGGAAACAAAACATCACCTTCCCAGGAATTCGCTGCGCACCTTAGCCTGGAGTGGGCTCTGAGAAGTACCACCACGTAGACACCACTTTACTTCGTTTAATGCAGTGTTTCAGAAGTTGAAATTGTGTCATTTAACAACAATTAACCACCTACGGAAGCCCTGTGGGAAAACTGCCACGGTTAATTTCCCTCAGCCAACCAAAAATATGCAGCACACAGAGGCCTCCTACCATCTCCCCCTCGGGATCTTTATTATGCAGGGACTGAGATGCAGCGAAGGCCATTTGGTATATCTGGTTAAAATTCAAAAAGTAAAAGAAAAACAGAAATCTTGGCTCAGGTCCCAGAATAACCTGTGTCAAAGCGAATTTTTGCAGCATTAGACTGCATTCACTAGGCCCCTGTCTCTGCCTGGAGTCAAGCACAGCTAGAGCTAGAGTTTGAAACTGACCCACTTGCACCCAAAGGTGCACCCTAAACACCTCCCCCAAAGTTACTTTAATGCCTTCAGCTTGTGCTTTAGATTTAGAAGTTCCCGGAGTGGACCTTTGCTCAAGATGATTCACAAACACTAAGAACACAGCCCTGCACTTGTGAATATCTTTATAGATGCACAGCAGGAAGCCGTTCTTACACTCTCTGAAAACCGACGTCAATAAGTTAGTCAAACACAAAGCGCTGCCCAAAAGGCAGCTATACCAACCATTCAGTTCCCCCCAAATAAATCCATTTATGTAAAGAAAGCAGAATGAGTTTTATTCCCAGTGAGGCAATAGCCAAGGAAGTGGGGTGATAAGAACACAGAGGATAGTTCAGATCTTCACCAACCCCATCCACCTTCCCACTGCCAAACACATGGAAACCTGGGCAGATGCATGTGCATACTCTCATCAAGTTCTTAGTTAATATCACTTCCAAAAGACGCCACGTAGCTTCTACCATTTCACAAGCTCAGTGTTCCTTCTACTTTCAGGAAATCAGCCTGAAAGAAAACGTCAGTGTATTTTTAAGGGGAGCTTGTCCCCCGCCCCACTCCTGGGAAGCCTGGTACCTCATCCAGTACATCACTGGTTGGCCCACAAGAGCAAGAGCGGGTCTCAAGGCCTGGGTGCAATCTGCTCTCCACTCACAAATGCCCGCTTGCTGGAGCTCAGATGCACAGAAAGAAGCACAATGTCCCAATCTCCTTCCCGGAGAGTAGGTGCATCTCTGCATCGCCACCATAGAGGCCTCCAAGACAGGGATGCGCGGCCACGCCCTGCAGCCTGCATTATCTTGAGAGAAGGACCAGGGCATGCCAGCAAACTGTTATTTGATCCTAACGCAAAAGCAAAGCCTCTGGGTATTTTTTTTTATTAAGAACTGAGACTAAATACTCCAACAGCCACTTATCTAAAGACACTCGTAAATACACATCTTCCTACATCGTAATATTAAATGTAAGAGCACTAATACCTTCTACTCTAATTGGATTTACCCATCTGGGGGCCAAAATTTTAGTGCTGCAATTTAAAGACTGCTAAAAATTCTTCTCTCAAATGAGACCCAAAGTGGAGAAAAGAGATCATTTCGTAGTAATACAGGCACAACAACCAAGCTAGTACACACATGGGTATGTATGTCCACACAGATACATTTGGTACGCCAGGCCTCAAAATAATATGCTGAGATACACAGCACATTCCCATCTTTAATGCAGAAAATGTGGTTGCCATAATGTTAGCAACAATGGTGGTATGAGAAGTTCCTTAAGCACAATGTGGTGATGCTGGCATGACTTTAAAAATAAGGAAGGAGAAAATGCCTCATTGGGGGCGCTCGGTCCAGGTGGAGCCATAATTCCTGGGAGACCACACCTCTAAATCACAGCCACACAACAGGAGTCCACTTCTACATCCTATCTGCAGAGGCCAGTGGAGGCCAAGCTGCTGGCGGGGTGCTGGGTCCCACAGGTGGGGCCAGTCACTCGGGCAGCTTGGGATACCAGTTTCTGGCTCCATGGAGCCTGAGAAGAAAAAGCAAAATCAGATGTCTGCTCTTTTCTCAGAAAGCAAACCCTCAGACAGGAAAGCCTCCTGCCAACACCTCCAGCTAAAGCTCTGTGGGAACCTGCCACATGAGCTCAGCTTTGCAGGGCCTGTCTCGTCATTAGGACTTATTCCTGGGGCCACAGACAGAGACATTGTTGTTGTTGTTCCTACACGCTTGTGACACAGCGTGAGCACCCCCTGCACTGTGAGGAGCTGGTGCACATGCATAGGACATCTCAGAACCTCCTCCTCTTTCTCCCTCTCCCTCCATCCCCAGCTCCTTTTCCCATCCAAAGCTCCATTCCCCTTTAATTCTATCTATAATTTTCTCTTGAAAGTATTTCTAGAAACCATGCAAAATTTAACCTTATGTGTCTGATTTATTTTACTTAGTATTATCATCTCAACATCTATCCATTTTCCTACAAATGGCTCTAATGTGTCCTTTGCATGGCTGAGTAGTACTCCACTATGTATCTATATCACATTTTCTTTATCCATTCATCTGTCGAAGGACCTCTAGGCTGGTTCTGTAACTTAGTCTACACTGTAATCTGAGGGTCTAGATGTTAGACAAACCTGAGGCCGCCTCTGTCTGCCCTACCCATCATCCATGGAGCCCGGGGGTACAGATTCTTGGGTTCCCAAAGTCTTCCGCCTAGCAGGTGAGTCTGGGGCCTCCTGCAGCATGGAGCACGGCCTCAGCAGGCCCAGGGGAGCTCCCAGATGTGCTAACAGGCTGCAGCCCCTCACAGACCAGAGTACCTGCTGCCTGAGAAGCCACTTCCAAAGCACATCTTCCTGAGGCTGTATCTGTGTGACTCGATGGAACCTCTGGAAGCACTCAAATTCACAGCCATCTTCAAGGGTTAAAGTTGGGTGCAGAATAAGAAGTCTGGAGTGATGAGGCTCGGTAGTTGACAAGCAGCGTGGAAAATGTGACAAAGGCATTTCCCAGGTTGAAGGAGGATTCACAGCTCTGATTGGTTTGCAACAGAGGTTTGCTTTGGTTTTCTGCTTTCTTTTTTCTTTTCTCTTTCTTTTAATGTCAAAAGCCATTTTGACCTTGGTGGGAACTTCATAGCATCATTTAAGTTTCACTTACAATTGTCAGGAAGGACAGCACTAGAATTTATCAGGAGTACCTCAACAGTCTTACCACATGTCCGCCCTGCAGTTTCTTGTTCAGACTTTGAGGGATTCACATCAGTTGATTCAACTTCATGGTTTTAGCAGCAGAGCTATCCATAATGTTAGTGAATGGTCTGGAGTTCTTTGCCTACATTATAGGCAGAGAGATTTTCACATCCTTCTATCAGAAAACTCCATACCACCATTAATGAGTGTTCTGCTAGTTCATTCACTTGAGCAGTGGCTGCTTTTCAAATGGCCGGCTTCACGGGCATTTCCTTGGCATTAGTCTTCATTTTGTGCCTTGTGTTTTGGGTTGTGAACCACAACCGTATTAACTGCTGCTGGAGACATTTCCTCTGAATATTCGGTTTTGCAGGTTCCTTCACCTTCATCCTCTGCTCCACAAGTAATGCTTTGTGCTACTGCTGGCTCTGGGAGCATCTTTGTCTCGTCTTCTTCATGCTTTCTTCAATCCCATTTTCCCGCCAGTCTTTCTAGCAGGTCCTCTCCTGAAGCCTGTGTTCTGTAGTAGACCCTCTATGGTTGTCTTCTTGAGGGAAATTTTAGGAGAAGGAAAGGGGCTTGGGGGGACAAAGTGTCACTCAGTTTGTCTCAGGGCTGCAACTGTGAGTCACCCTCCTCCACTGCCCACTTCCAGCTGCAGCCTTAGGTAGAACTCTTGTCTCAGGCAGCTTTCAGTGGCCGACCCTGGTGTGACCCAAACCCTTCTTCCTGATGAAACCTGCATCCCTGGTAATGACACACAGCTCACGGGGGCTACCGCACTCCTCCTCCAGGGGCTGCAGTTAACGGTCGAGGCTGCCGGAGTACATGTCCATTGGCTCACAAACGTTCTGCCTGCTTGATGTGTGAAACAGCCTTTCCTTTCCTGTTGATCTGGGTCACTCACCACTGTCTACATGGAAACGTCTCTTTTCTGCAGGTGCCCTGGACACAGAGTCCCAACAGTGACCCACACTGTAATTCAGTGGCACTCATGATGAGCTCCTCAGCCAAAATTCATTCCCTTTAGGGACCACAACGTCTAACCTCTGAAGCTCAGAACCATGGGTACAGAATTGTGGGCACTCCTTGGGAAGTCCCCAGATGAGTCTGTGGGAGGCATATTCACTGGGTCCACTTCTGTTGCTTCTTTTTTTCCCATTGGCGGTTCTATGATTTAGCATATGCACTTCATGCCACAAGATGGTACCTTATCCTTACAGGATATTACCTCTGAACTGGACACCAGCGTCACCTTCTGGGGGTGCCCCATGCTTCATCGGGTTGGCTGCTGTGTATGTCCCCTAGTCCCAAGCTCACACTCACACCACCCTCACTGGATGGCACCTTAAGATGCATCCCTTCCCTGTGGACCAGGGCTTCATGTCGCTCTGGAGGATGAGACAGGCTGAGGTCCTGGGGCAAGAAAGGCAATGAGTGTTGACTTCAGGGAAAACAAGCTGATGGCCACTTCAGAATGGGAAGGGCTCCTGTCTGCCACCTGCCACCGAGTGGCTGGTTTCTACCCTCAACAGCACCATTTTGGGATGCGGAGTTGGTGTCTGTCCCCAGCAAGTTAGACCTTTAGAGTGGGAAACAGGTGTGGGTTGGCCTTGGCAGTTGGACTCACACATAGCCTGCATCTCTGTGAACACGGCCATTCCCTTAGGTGTCACTTGGCCAGGGAGTGGGGATCACAAGGCTTTGCTAACATCATCTCTGAGAATCCTTTTGTCTGCTTGTGTTTTTAGCTTCTCTTTCATGGTGCTGCTTTCTGATCGTGATGAACATGATGCGAAAATCTCCCCTCTCTGTGCCCACTGTCCTGTGTCCTCTCCTATGCCGCTATCACTGTCTCCAGTCTTCTAGTCTTTCCTTTCAGGTTCTGACCACCCAATCAAGTCACTGACTTTGTCCAGGAATCTGCGCAAAGCCTCAGCAGAGCATACTCCTCCTGCCACACAGAGTGAGCAAGCAGTGACACAGCTCAAAGCTGCCAGACTCAGGAAGTCCCTTCCCTCTCCACGGTTGCACAGCACCACCCTGAATGCAGCTTGCTCCAGTACCCCAAGTCAGCACACCAGTAAATCAAACCAGCTTTCTCCTCTGTGTGTCCAGTAGAAGAAGCCATGCTGGTGCTATCACAGTGGGTAATATGGGGCTCTGGGACCCATGTTCATGCAGTTTCCTTGAGCCTTCTGGGCCTGCTGGGATTTGGCTTTTAAGCCTATTGCTCCTTGTTACGATGAACTGCTGTGGACCCATCCGTTTGAAGGTTGAGAATTTCTAACTCAGTCATAAGCTCATGACAGACAGTCCTAGACACAAGGGAGCTGATACCACATGGTCAAGCTTTCTGGCTCTGCCAGGACCTGATACCCACAGAGGCTGCCTCCTGGAGAGAGTAAAGTCCTTTGCTACAGATGGCAAGGCCTTTCTCCACAACTCCAGACAGCAACATTGTGACCTCGCGCGGCTTCTGCATACACTGCCTGCTGTGCAGTCTGTTGTTCCTGGCTGAAGACAGCCTCCCCTGACACCCAGGACGTGAGCTAGAGTAGGGTTCCTACAGGTGAGACATGATGCTTCTAGAACCCAAGGGGATGCATAGGCACTGTAGTTTGTTAAGCTTAGTGACACAATAGACACAATAGACATCTCTGCACACCAGTGATGACCTGACTGATAAACCTGACTGCAGTGTCAGATTCATGCATCACCAAAGGGTTTACCTCTTCTCATATGTAAGCATTTTTTTTCTCATGCTGCCCAAACAGCCTCCTAATGACACAATACGTCACTGTATTCAGACAGCACACATCTCTTCAGACTGTGCTACAGTGGAAAGTGAAGGGGTTGAAACAATCCTGGGATGGAGCAGGAAATAAATATCATCTCTCCCAAAAAGTAAAATTATTGTATTTCTATCGCATATACCTTTTAGGAGTATGAAAGCAGTAACCCAGGCTGTCCTTTTGGGAAAGAGTAACCTTTCATGATACACAGGCGCAGCCAGAAGTCGGCCTGAAAGAGACAAAAACAGAAAACCAAAGCACTGGGAAAAGCACGAGCTGTGACCTAGGAGGCAAGTTAGTGGGGAGGTTAACCCGGAGGCAGAAGCAGAGCTAGGGAGGAGGTCAACCCGGAAGCGGAAGCAAGGATCACAGGACCTACATCTCCACACGTCTACATCCTCCTCCTCTTTAGAAAGTCAACTGCAATGAAATGCTGCAGTAGGGCCCTCTGTGATCCCTGTACCACAGCTCCTCTCCTAATTCCAGCAGCCACTTACTCGACCTCTCTCAGTCACTTAGCACTTTCACCTTGGACGACAGTTATTTATAGACATCCCACTTGTCTACTAGACTGTGCTATTTGAAGAAGGAAACTAACATTTATGAAACATCTGTTCTGTCCCATGCACTGTTTTTAGTGTGTTCAGATCCATCCCCTTAGTTAAACCTTCATTAGCACTCCTGCCAGGTGGGTCTCATTTTCCTGCTTTGAGACACCAGGAAACAAGCCCAAAATGGCTAAGTATTTGCTGTAATCTCACTTGGCCTGTGGGCTACAAAGGAGACGAGATTGAAAGCTAAATCTGAAGTGATTGTTTTCCTCCATAAAAGGTTACCTAACTCATCTTGGCATCCCCGACACAGTCCTCTAAACACAGGAGGTGTTCAATAAACTCGAGCACATGGGGTTAGATAATTCAGAAATGTCTAGTGACTATGAATGACAAGATCAGTTGTCTGTGTTTCAGGTCACCTTCTGAAACACAGCCCAGAAAATAAAACAGCATCAAAATGACTGAACGGATCCTCTGCAGACTAAAATGTCAACTGCAAAGGAATGAAAAAGAAAGAGGAAACAGAGACACTGAGCCAGTTTCCAATTTATCCTTGAGTGAGCTGCAAAAAGAACCACATGCACTGTACACAAGAACACACCATCCTAACTGACTCCAGCATCCTAGCACCTTACACAGGTGAAGCGGAAAACCAAGTGGTAGCACAGGTTCCCTGCACCACCCGTTATAAGCCAACTGCTCACCACTTTCAGGATGGATATTTCTTGACTGGGGTCTCAATGAGAAGAAATCACGAAGCTTACATGTTCATCTCTGGGAAGTGAAAGTTCTGGGCTGCTCAATTTCAACTGTAGCCACAGTTCCAAATGTTACAGATTTTGGAGGAGAGTCCTGAGGTATTTTTGCCTTTAAAAAAAAAATCACCAAACTGATTTTAAAGTATGCAACTCTTCTGCCAAGTGTGTTAAAACTGAAGTCTGGAGCACAGTCTCACTTCAGGTCTCAAAGTAGCTCCAGTGCAGTTTAAGTACACTGTTTGGAATTTATAATGTGGCCCCTTAATAAGGAATAATTAATTGGCCAGTGGGCACAGTTTTAAGAAATGTTGTTTGAAACAGTGGAAAAGTCATCTGATTACAAATCCAAGCCTGGGCTTAGTCTTAGGCATACCCAACAAGTGATGGACACAAGCCTCACTGGACCCACACAAGCCACACCGCTGGACTCCAAAGATGCTGACCTCCTTATTCTGAACCCCTCAGCCTGTGAGAAGTATCTTGAAATGAGAAGACTCCCCTAGGTCATCTAGTCGGGCCCCAAATAATCCCAGCACACGTGTAGGAGAAGGCAGGAGGATTGGATCAGGGATGGAGGCGTGTGGGAGGCTGCAGCCAGGAGACTGGGGAGTAGCCAGCTGCTAGAAAGAGGAAAGGCAAAGATTCTTCTCTGAGCCTCTGCACAGAACACAGCCCTTGACTGTAAGAGATCTAACCTCCATCTCCCTGTGATAATAAACTTATATTGCTTTGAGCCAACAAAATTATTGGTAATCTTTTAAAACACTCGTAGAAAACTAACACAGAGCAGAATATACTTCAGTACAATGTACATACAGTTATGTCACAAAAAAATCTGGAAGGAAACTATTATCTTTCTCATATTTATCAATTTGATAGATTTGAAGGTGGACACATGCCACTGATAACCACTGGAAAATGTTGAGAAATACTGCAACCGTTCAATATGACATAATCACAACACATTCATGTAGGAGCAAAACGCAGCAATGAGAATATTAATTGTGACACTAGGTAAGTACTGAGCATGCACTGTGTGCCAGGCAGCACTGGGAGCATTTCATATGGACCAGGTCTGTGAGATGCTCTAATTGCACTGACCCTCTCTGCCCCTCGTCCTCACTTGCCTTAGGAAAACAGCCTTAGTTAGAACCAGATAATGTTATTCACCAAGAAAGACTAAGGTCAGTTTATCAGCTGTAATTCAGAGAGAGTAGTCATGTTATAACTATGACATACGAGGGAGACCTTTCATGGTACTTGTTCAGACACTGGTCTACAATGGACCAAACAACAGTTATTTCATTCAAGACTTAAAGACTTAAACAGCTAGTTCAAAATCCATCTCCTACCCTTCAAGATCTGCAATTTAAAAACATTATATAGACCTGCTTACCTGGAAATCCGTATATCTTATTATTACTTAACAGGGCCCATTAAATTACATTTTTGAGAGCCAGAACACAGTCCTGAACTGAGTGCTTTCTCATTTAATTCAATTACCAGAAGAGCAGGATTCCATAAGCGAGTTTCACTGTTGTTAAGATGAGTGATTACTTTTGATAAGACCATTCTGTGCAGCAGAAAGATGCTCAGCAGAGACCAAAACAATCTCTATAGGCAACATGTCAATTCACAGAATTCCACATTAGTGATAACATGAAGACATTAGGGAAATCAATAAAGACATCTTATGCAGTAAACATCAGTATCTAATTTTATAATCATTTCCAAAGAAAACATGCCACCATTTGTCAGAGTATCGTTGCTTTCAACTTCATTCTTATCTCTGTTCCCAGTATCTCTAAATATAGATTATAAAGTGCTTCTATGCAATATAAAACATTATTTCAAAGACAAATGGGAAAATGCACTATTTAAATACTAAAAAAAAATTTTAACTCCATATTTGAATTGATGTAAAGCAAAAGTAGCTCTAAGATCAAAAGTTGTGAATTTTCCCCTAAACAACTCCCTCCAAGAGGAGAGGATGACGGAATGGGTTTAGTTGACTACATTATCCCAAATGAGTATGAGTCCTATGCAAGAGTCCAGTACAAAATAAATTCCAAGTAGCAATGAATTTAAGATTCCCTTGGCACTGGGTATGATCGATCCCGAATTAGTATGTTTTATAATAGTCTATCATTGCTTGTTCCCATGTCTGTATCCCTCACAAAATCCTAAGGGTTAGTGTGGGAACGCATGTCTTACAGATTTCTTGTTTTTCCATAACATCAAATATTTGTTGACTCATTGTAAGTACGAAGAGTTTTTTTAATGATAAATCAAAAAATCAGTGCCAAAGACTTCCTCCTGAGTGTCCACTGAGCTCAAGGGTGGGGCTCATCTCCCCTGCAGCTTTGCATTCTCTGCTTTACAAAGACTCACTCAGCAGTGGTTAAAGAGACAACTAAGAGACACTGGTAGCAGTCTTTTTCCAGTTCAAGACTGGGGATACTTATCAAGTGATAACCACTTTAAAAGACCTTCTACTTCTACGCCCATGAATCTGTCTGATCAAAGGTCTCCCTGCTGTGCAAATCACTGCTAACATGGTAGTAAACAAAATGACAAATGGCAATTTTCTTGTACTAATACTCTCTTTCTCACCCCCTCTACCACCACTCATTCAGTCACCCACTTAGCTAACTGGTTCACCCAGGACCTAGTCTGTATTTGGAAGCACAAGGAGAACTGCCTAACTGTGACGTCATGATGACTAAGCTGAAGACTACTATGATTAGTTTAGCATGAGATGAAATGAGATAGAATCCCAGGAGTCTCACAGAGTTTGTGCAGTCAAAGCAGCTAACAGTGGGAGGAAAAGTTGCTATTGGGTTAGGAGAAGAAGGAGCTTTGGGGGCCTTCTGAGCTGCATGTGCGTGCATGTGAGTGTTATATACACACAAATGTATATGCGCATACACAGATGTTTATTTTATGTACATAATCTTTTAAAGTCATTAAGTGGTCAAGTGGTTTGGCAAAACATTTTAAAGAGATGCATTTGGCTGGAGTTCTTTTAGGAAAACATGCTGAATGATACTACAAAGATCTTAAGGCAGCTTCTAAAACAGAAATCGCACTGGGACCAGTTCTAGGAACTCTGCCAGCGTATAGGATACAGAACTTGCTCCAGAAAACGTATGAGATTTCTGTGTTAGAAAAGCAGAATTTCATAGTCAAGATGGTCGCACAGAGCTGAAAAGAAAGGCTCCTTTGGTGTTCAATCCTTCCCCTGAGGATCTGTGGCTAGAGGTAAAATCAATCAATAAATCACAGAAAAATGTGCATGCAGATGGAAAATAAAGGAGGAAAAACATGAGAGAGAAAAGGAGACACACAGAGAGAGAGAGAGAGACAGAAGGAGACCAGAGAGAGAGAGAGAGAGAGAGGAGATGTTGAAGACAGGTTAGAATGAAAGCTCAGGAGAGCTTAAAAATGCAAATGTATTCACATTAATTCTAGATTTAGGAGGTTGTGTTTGACAGTTTGGAAGAAAGAGTTAAAATGAACAACCCCACAAACTCACAGTGCTCCTGGCCTCAGCAGCCACTAAGCTGGGCAGGGGTAAAATTAGTTCTTAAAATTGGCTCAGGGGCAAGACGATGGCTCTGTGGTGAATGCAACCCTGGCTCAGATGGTCGCAAGTTAAACAATTTAATGAAAGCCTCCAAGTGCTTAAATTCCAAGTTAAGAACAAATAAAACCTTCCATTTCATTTATCAATTTTATAACTGAAGTCCCCTAAATGTCACGCACTGTTCCTTTAATCCAAGGCAGTGCTTTGTGGAAGGCCAACTGGTCATAAGCGTCAGCACTATGTCCAAGGAGATACTCATCATTTCTGCCATCAAGACGATGCAATGGCCCAAAGACAGAAGTAGCCTCCAGGGAAAAATACTAAACATGCTTAATTTGAATTTGCTTGGGAAGATAAGTTATTCAGAACTCAAATTTTTAAAATTCATAAGTAATTCTATAGAAACTATTTAACATGTTTTGGTTCTCTTGCAATACATAGAAAATCTATATATCCATGCAGCATGGTAACAAACTATGAACAAAATTCAGATTTAAGAGAACAAAATAATTAGCAGTTGCTACTACCAACAAGATTTAGTGGGAAAAAAATAACACCAACACAGGATAGAGGAAAGGTCCATCAAGAGGTGAATGGATTAGCAAAATGCGTCACTTTCATGCAATGAAATAGTCCTTAGCAATAAAAAGAAGCCAAGTAGTGATACACTCAACACCATGAACGGATCACAAAATATTGTTTTGAATGAGAGTAGCTGGATGCAAAAGACCTTATAGTACAGGTATCCATTTATACAAAAATTATGAAATTGCAAGTTAATTGAAAGTGACAAAATGAAGATCTCACAGGTTTACAGAGCCATGGATCAGAGAGAGGAATGGATGGTAAACACTAAGTATTAAAGACCTCTGTATGTTGATTGTAGTGCTAAATTAATAGGTATACACATTTCTCAAGATTCACTGACTTGTACACTTTAAGCAGATGTTGTTTACCACAATAACTCATACTTCAATAAAGAAGTTCTGATATGGTATTGCATAATAGCTTGACTACAGATAACAATCTTGTATATTTACAAACCCAGAAAATGGTGTTTCTAGAGACAGATACGTTTAACATGATTTATATAATACCCACCATAGACTACATCAAAGCAGGGTACCCCATTAACATGTACAAACTTGTATGCTTGTATCAATCAGTTAAAATCAATTTAATTTTAAACAAGAAAAGGAAAAATGATAATTAAAAATTGGGCGTGGGTATGAACTAGTAACATTTTCCAATCTAAATTAGAAATTCATTTAACAATCGTAACCATCACAGGAATGAAGAGTTGAGTTAGCATGGTAGAGACACTGTCCTCAGGTTTTTCTCTCATTTAGCTACTTCACAACCTGAAGTTCTCTGCTGAAGCTTAAGTTGTACAGCTTGGCTAAGCAGAGGACTGGACCTCACTATTTCTACCATCAGAATGGAAGAGAGGAAACCATGCAAGACCCCATGGCCAATACAACCAGTGCAGAAGTGTACACTGCCAGCAATGCACTGTCCCAGAAAGTGACGTCTTGTTCTTTATCTGTTCCTGGAATGTGGTTTTGCTCCCCTTTCACAGTGATAGGCAGAGACTCGCCTAAAGGCTCCATCAGTTTGAGAAAGGATACAGAGAGAAATATAAGTCCGGCCAATTTTTCTCGACAGATACTCCACACGGCAAAGGCATCCAAATCCCTTGGCCTTGTTCCCATCACCACCTCTTTCTTGGTTGCTTTATTGTTTCCCTCTGACTCTAGAATGAGAAACTGCATGACTAGGGAGAAGGCACTCGCAGGCCCAGGACAGGCCTAGGCACAGGGATGCGTATCTTTTCGTAGTGCTAACCAAGTATCCGAAGGGAAAACAGACGGGAGAGTGCGTGAAGTGACTCGCAGAGACTCCTGACTCCTCTCACGGAGCATGAGCGTCTACTCCTCATCTTCCCCCAGTCTCTGACAATGGAGAAGCAGGTGAAACAGCTCATGCCACGTCATGGTAACGGACATGCTCGTTTTCTGGATAACGAGTATTTAGAAGACCGTGTTTATTTTATTTGTAGTTGTTACATGGTATCTACAGAACTTTGCTTCTGGGATTTCCCTCAGATTCCCACACCTGAGAATGCTAGTGTGTCATACATTAAACGACACAGTGCTCCGATATAAACTAGCATTTCTCCCATCTACCTAAAATTATAGGTGAATTACTTATAGTATCTAATGCAATGTAAATACCATATAAATAATTGTTTTGCTATCCTGTTTAGGAAAAAAATAACAGGAAGAAAGATCCATAGGTGTTCGATACAAGTACAGATTGCATTCCCGTGCTTTCAATCTATCATCAGCTTGGATTCACAGAAGTGGAACTCACACACAGAGAACCACTGTACCATCAAACTTTAAGGTACTGTACACTAAGGGGGTGCGAGAGAAATCCACTGCCTGTGTGCATACAGAGGCGGATCTGTGTGAGCTCATCCAATGCCCAGACTCCCAGAAAAGCTTTATCTTCAGTTATTGAAGAACCCAGATGTTGTCCAGAGCACTAACTCTGCCATCCATGGCAACTTAGAAATAAAAAGGCAATCTCAGGTATGAAATTCAAACATAAGACAGGAAGAAATCAAAATACTTTTATGAACAAACAAAAATAGACTTTTACATCATGGTAAAAAAGATACCCTCACATATGTGTCTGTACAATCACAGCAAGGGGGAACAATTAAGCAACTGCTATACAATGACTATGGGCAGGGATTGGAATTTTTCTAAATAGATCTATCTACTTCACCCTTTACAACTACCAAAGTCTTTTAAAAACTAATAATTTGCTAGCAAATAAGACAATCAAATATGTTTTAAAGGCATTTGTGTACCATGGGGAGAGGCAAGAATACAAGAATGCTCATTTTCTCACAGGCACCTTAGAAAAAATTACCCACTTCTTTGTCCTATGCTTGCAAGACATCCATTAGGAGCACGGCAAGACAGGTACCAAGTTAAACACAACTATTATGGATGTCAGCAATTAGCCAGCAGGAAGGTCTGAGCCACCGAGAATGTGTGACAAGGCTGATACTGGGCTTAATGAATCCCAAATTGAGCACATTTTAATTGGCTAGCAGAGTGTGACACTGCAGTATCAGATGTTTCATTGGCAGCAAACTAAATTGATGAAATTCACATCTCCACATAAAGAACGACAGACCCAAAGTTGGACAGGCACATTCTCATTAAATCCCACTGGAGATGAGCATTAATGCCCCTCTCCAAATGTTCTTGGATCAACATTCAAGACATAAGGAATATTTATCAATGCAAATGTTCTTTGATTAGCTTTAAACAATTACTAAAAGCACAAAGAGTCACAAACAAATATAACAAAATGACACCATCATGCATAAAGTGAAATTCTTCTCTGTGTCCAACCAGGGCGTCCTGTGCTTTAGCCAATTACACTACCTGCGGGAGCCTAGACCACAAAAGAAGGTCACGACCTGTAAACCCTTCCTTTCTTGAAAGTTACAGTTTTCTCAGGAAAGACAGAAGCTTATGAAGAAAAACTAATGGAGACATAAAAACAACTTTAAAACACATTTTTACGAAATGTAATACTGCTTTCAAGAGAACACATAAGAGTTCATAAATGTCCCAAGATTCTCCAGGGCAGAAGACAGTTTGAAAAGCAGTCTAAATTTTAAAAATTCCTTTATCAATCCACTCTGTCTATCTATTTATCTATTTAGCTATCAAGCTACCTAGCTATCTAGGGACAGCTATCTGATACATTTGTCATGGCCAAGAATATTGCACCGCTCCGCTCATTAACAAGTGAGATCTATGTCTCCTCCTCCCCTTGAATCTGGACCTGGCCACGGGACATGTTCAGCCAGTGGACATTAACAAGGAAGATGCAACAGAGTGAGAGGTGCCTACATTGTGTTCACCCTCTCTCCTGTTTTTGGAACCCAGCTGTGTGAAGAAGCCCAATTTGACCCACTAGATGATGGAGATACAAGGCTTGGTCACCACGTAGACTTCCATACATGTGTCTGAGACCATCTGAGACTGCTGAGTTAAGAATAGGCCCCAGAGCTGACTACAGACACAGGTGGGGGCTCTGGTGATCCCAAAAGAAGAACCACCCAGCTGAAACCAGCCAGAACATTTCCAACCTGAAAATAGATCGTTCCTAACTTGTGAGCCAATACACTCTTTAGTGCACTGATACACAAAAAAGGCTAGTTAACATACATGCAAAACATGTTAATAGCCCTTTGTGAAGTCTAAGTAGGATTTGTACCCATCCGTGGTGGGCTCCCCGGCATCGGCTGGCTGCTGATCCGCAGAAACCAACGTCAACGTTTGGCAACTGCGCTGGCACACGAAAACCAACCAGGGAGGTTTCAAAACTCCAAGTATCTCTTCATGGCTGAACTCTCTCACTTAGCATAGCAGGAGGTTCTGATTTCTCTATCTGCTCATTTGTTTTAAAACTGGGGAACTGGTCCTGGGAGCACAGTCTTCTTATTGAAGTTAGTGATGACTGAAGTCTCACCGTGCTAGTTTACCCTATCAGGACCTCCTGTGACAGGCAAAGCAGAATTGGAAGAAACGCAGCTGGCAAGCTCTCTATGAGGTATTATAAACTCTTTAAAAAATGTACGTATTTCCACAAAGTCCATCTAGCGTGAGAGATGAATCCAGGAATAACTGTAATTAGCTTTAACTGAATTGGATAGAGTCCCCCAAAGGAGGCCAAAGATGAGCAGATAAGAAAAAACAAAGCAAAAAGCTGCTGGCTGACAGTTTCAAATATGCAATTTTTAAAAGATTACGGAAATTCTTCAGGAGATCTGGAAACAGGAGCTGAAAATATGCTTTTAACTGCTAAGGAAAAAGAAAAAATAAAAGATCATCTGGCCCTCTTCTCTAGGCCTTTTCCACTAAAATGTTGAACCAGGAAGTTAGACAGATAAGAGATTGCCATTGGAGAGCAGGAATTAGTATTCCTAGGAGCAACTTGTACTGGTCCCAGAGAAAACTATACTAACGACATCACACTATCCTCCAGAAGGCTCAATCCTCTTACCAAGAGATAGGTTAGTATGCTTCGGTCTGAATGCTCCTAAACCCTTCTAAACCATCTTCCACCTCCAAAAGGTGAGAAGAAGCAAAAAGAGGGTCTCCCATTTGCTAATGCACCTCACATTAAAACACTGAATCAATGAAATGTTTGTGTTAAATTTTAGAAATGTAAAGAAAAGGGATTGAAGAAGAAAGGAGAGAGAAGAGAGAACAGGAGGCAAAATCTGAGTCCAGTTATTAAGTGTCTCTAAGGAACATTAACATGAAACTTCTCACAACAAGTGCATTGCTTAGGTACTCAGGACGGTATACTTGTTAGGAACCAATCTTGAGCGACACAGAGCTGAGAGATTACAGAGCTAAAGAGGAGAATCCTCAGCTAAGACGAGGAGAAACAGATTATAATTAACCTGATCTCCCTGAGCTAAATGGAAAAGCACAGCCATCTCGTTACAGTAAGACAGCAAGAAACTAATATGAACTACCTTAACATCAGCTGTTAAGCAACTTTTATCATCTGAGACAATTTGCTATACGGACTGGCAAAGCTGAGCTCAACATATAGACATTACATTATTGATAAGATTTAAATGATTAATGCTGCCTAACTGCTAGAACAGCAAACGAATTCTCAAAAGTTATTTCTTGCCCAGCTAGATTCATTGCGAATCTATTAAATGTATTAATATTATACAAGAATGCAGCATCATTGAAAATCAACATCCCTTTATTTAAAAATGAACAATTTCCCCTTGGAAGAAAGTCAAAAATATAGTAAAAATTTCTTGCATAGTATATTTTTGAAGTTCTTTATCATAGTTTATTTATAATAAAATAGCAAAGCAATCTAGGATATATCCATATCCTGAAATGATGAAGAAAACTATGTTAATACATTGAATAGAATATGGTATAAGCAAAAGGTTTGGCAAAAAGAAAAAATTTTAAAAATAAAATCTATGTAGTAACATAAGGAAGCGAGGGCCAGGGCCCCAGGGACACAGCTCAGTGGGGCAGCACCTGCCTGGCAAGTGCGAGGCCCCGAGTTCAATTCCCAGTAAAAAAAAGAGAAAGAATCCTGGTATCATGGGCAGGGGAAAACTACAGTTCAGATTACAGATATGACACAATTATAGTGAGGTAGGATAAAGATGTGTAGAGAAAAACATGTTGGAGAGCACAAGAATAACAAAACACTTACTTTTTTCCTCTTTTCTCTACATGCAATATAGTAGCATCACTATAGTAAAAAATTAACTTTAAATAACTCGTTAGGCTCTAATTATAATAACTACTACTCTTTATATTGTTGTGATTCCCTGCCATCACGATGAGATGTAACGCTCATATTAAAATATGTTACGCTATATATAAGAGAAATGTATTTAAGGGCACTTTTTAAAAATATACGAAAGGAAATGCAGTGACTGGTAAAGCAAGGAGTGAAGAACTTGGTCCACCCCATCAGTACCGAGGTGCAGCCAGAGGCTCGGGAGTGTCCCACTCTGCTGACCCACACACAGCACAACACGAGCCCTTGTATCTCCGGCGTCACCAAGAGCACAAGCCAGCTGCTTCTGAGACGGTTTAAAACTCTTCGCATAGACGCGCACACATCAGCCACTTCACTGAACCCAGGAAAACGCACACGGCTTAGCTGGGATGAGCCCAAATGCCCAAGGTCACCTCACTCCCAAGACACCCAACTGTTTCTCACGAACATTCGACTGCCACATCGTCAGCACTTGGACGCAGCATGACAAGAAACACTGAATGCTCCTCCGAGCATCTGAGAGACAATAAAGAACCTCTGAGCACAAATCCATTCAGAGTACCAGGCGAGAGGGCGGGAGATGGCAAACACCACCACCATGCATGTCTACCACGCACTCGGCACCGAGGCTTCCCCATAAATGAACACATTATTTTAATGTAATGACATTAGAAGGCTAATCATAGAAATTCTAATCTAATAGGCTTGTATTCTAGCAGCTAGCACAAACACACAAAGGCAACTTTGACTAACTCATGCTTAAACTAGCTTTGAACTACTCAATCATATTACCTGTTAGCTAGAAAACCAAGAACTGCCTGTTATAAAGACTTCTGTGCAAGGGTAAGCAACAGTGTCAAAATTAGCATAAAATGTTATTTATTTACTAATAAACCTTTCTATATCAGTATAACACATTCCCAAATTTTCGTATGACTATTCATTTGTAATTCATACTAACTAATTGGATTTGAAGAGTTGGGGGTATGACAACATTCAATTTGCTGAAAACCTAGATTATTTTTTAGGAAACTGGATCATTTAGGTGATCAGTAGTTTCCGTTAAATAATTTTTAGTATGAGATGCTTTCCAGAATATTCTGGGAACCGCTGGACAACCTTCATGGCAAACAGCAAGGCTCTGATGAAAACAAGACCAGGCTGCGATAATAAGGTACTAAGTAAACTCAGGCATTGAAATTTTTACAAAGTACTAGAAAAACGTGATTACAAAAGAAATTACTCTAAATATCCCATGAAAGGAGAAATATGTGGCTTCTGTTTTAACACACCTACGGTTCAATCAGTACAAATTACTAGTTCCTCTTATTTTAATACAAAACTTAATACTTCTAATAGAAGCAATTAGTTACTCTGTAGTGGCACACAACCAATGATTTCACTACAGAAGGAGCGAAATCCAGAACTGATCTGTCAGGTCAAGGTCTAAAATAGAAGTGAGAGGTAGGGGAATATATATTCAGATGTGTACCTAGAGACATTTTCCTCTGAAAGTACCACTATTCTTCCAAGAAGGCAGACTTTCAAGTTGGCACACTGTATTCCATGAGCAGCCTTGTAACACCTCTTGGCTATATATCATGCTTTTAAAAAGTCCTCAAATACACGAATAATGCTATAGAGTACAAATATGTTTAATGGCTCATAAATACCTATATAACATCATGTCGTGTCTCTGTATTATACTTTCTGGGTTGGTGAAGAAAACTGATGTATTTGTCCTCCTTAAAGGGAATACTGAGTGACCACACAGAATATTTCGACATCCATAACTATCAGTTTGTTTCAGAAATTGTAAACAAATACATGACCTTCCATGTCCCATTTTCTGTATGTATAAAGAGAAAAGAAAAGAAACCCTATAAGTCATTTCAGAATACTAATGAACAATTCAGTGACATACCTGACTAGCCTCAAATATTAGGTGCACATTGGCTAATTTAGGCCACTTTCACATTCACAAATACGCTCATGAAAAATGGCATAGGAAAAAGTCTTATTTTTAAGAAATCAGATACAATGATTTCATTGCATTTTATATATAGAATGTCCTATTTGTAAGGCACAAGAATAGTTGCTAATGTTAAAAAAAAATCCCACAAAATTGATTTTATAGTTCAACGTATTCCCTGGCAGCATGGATAGAAGTTGAAAAGTTTCCCAATGTGAGTGGAATGCAGGCTGTGTTTGATTCTAATGGCTTAATGAAGCAGAACTGAATCAATGGCTTTGCAATGCCAGACATTCTACTTGGCTTGCTCTATTTTCCCTTCCCAGACTGACCAGTTGTTTTGGTTTCAGGCAGCATCATCTTCAATTTAAGATAATGTGCATTTGACTTGAATGAAGACTCAATGCCAGGGTCTCTAACATGAGTTCCGAAACAACACACACCAGGTGGTCCTCAAGACATGGTGATGAGAGACAGCTAAACTGAGGTTTCCACTGTGTGTTAAACACAAGAGTTTAGTGCCAAGGGACAGGGATCAGACATTGTCTTGAAACCAAATGGGGACCTGAGTAAGGGTGTTCTGAACCTGATCGAAGCAAATATAAAGTACCTCAGGGAAAAATTCCTCCTCTGCCTCAACTTCTCTCCCAGCACCATCTGAGTGATACAGTCCCAATGTGCTTGCATAGGGAACAATGTCCACAAAAGACCAACATTTTTTACTTTTATTCAAGAAGGAAACCCAAGTCTTTATTAAAGTCACAGTTTGTAGATACACTGTCAATAACATACCTTTCCAGAGAGAAGGATACAGATGGTTCTTTTTTATGTTTTTGCAGGGCAAAGAATGATGATCCTAGGACTCCTATTTTGAGATAAAATGATTATTATTTATTATTGCTTTAGTTATTTGTGATATTATTATTATTTTAGTTAAATGTACTGTTCCCTTTCTCTCTGACTCTCTTTCTCTGTCTCCCTCTCCCCTTCATTCTAATTTAATCACATACTATTAACAATTAAAAGAAAGAATTATAATTTGGGTGGCTAAAGGGAGAACGTATTTTTTCATCTAATCACCTTTACTATTTGAAAACATTGCTTAGTGTAATTACTCTTGCAAAAATCATCTAAAGTGGCGTGTTGAATCTGGGATCAACAAATTCAACATGTTGAATTTGTGCAGAAGCAATTACACAGAATAAAGCACATTTTTTAAAAAAGATGAACTTTACAAAAGATGAGTATGACTAAAGCACGGCAGTCTGGCGACTCCCTGTGTAAGGCGAAACTAGACCTGGTCCCATTTAGATTCAGCGAAGGGGAAGAACGCTGCAGTAATACTAAGTAAGAGCCTTGATTTTTTTAGAAAAATAATTTCTTAAAAACGAGCCTTTTCATAGCTCAAAAATCCTTGTCTTTGCACCATGATTCTCTGAAGCTGTAGTGCAGCTAGTGATCAGATATGCAGAACAGCCAGCCGCAGCCTGAGCTTAACAAACATCTGTTGAAAGAATAATTTGGCGAAGGAGAAGGAGCGTGTGAATCCCTTTCCGTTCTAATTTTAGCCTGGGGTAAGGAACCGAGAAAGAGAACCTGAACTGAAAGTGTAACTGCCCCAGCCCCACGCAGCCTCAGCAACCTGCACATCATCGCACGAAGACACTTCGGCATCTTCGAATTTCAGGCCCTGCATCGGGTGAGATCAGTCACACCGGGGCCAGCCTAAAAATAGACTCAGCGGCTGCGAGAGGACTGCACGCAGCCTGCCTGCAGGACCGCGCCTCCTCGCCAGCTGTGATAGGATCCCAGGTGAGGCCTGAGGCTGCGGAGGGGACGTTTCCCCTGAAGCCACGAATGTAAGCCCATAAATGTAACAGCCCAAGATTCCCTTCGATAGCCTGGGAAACGGTGCAGGAGGCATTTTAAAAGCCGGCAAACCGAGCGCTCTGCCTGGGAATGGAAATGCGGACGCTGTACCAGACAGCGTGTCTGTGCGTCCAGCTGGGGTCAGCGCTGCCCTTCGCAGTCTTCATGCCGTCGCTAATAACAACAGTTGTGTCAGAGCAGATTTCTGCTATTATGCTCCCAGGCCCGTCCACCCTGGACTTGTTTCTACACAGTAATAAAGCATCTGGGTGCAAAACGGGAAAAACACAACTCATCATCCAGCTGTTTCTAAAATCCCAGCTGTTCGCTAACAGGCAGAAAATAGCTGGCATAACAACAGAACAGAAGAGCCCCACAGCGCAGGTGCCTGCAGCCGCTCTCTGGGCGTGCACTGCTGTGACCTGATTTATACACCAGCGAGATGCCGTCTACCTGAAACACACAGAAAACGCTCTTCCTGAGACATCTGTGAGCGGGCTCAACAGAAGCCTTCCAGACCTGGGCTTCTGCTGAAGAAGCAAGTGTGACGAGGTAGTGTGTGCTGGGAAGGAGGGAGACCCGAGCATTTTATAGGACTGTCTCTGCAGCCTGCAAAAATAAACAAACAAACAAACACCAAATGCTTCACCAAGGGAGGGAGAGATTGTAAACAAAAGCAGGAAAGAGATCTGTGCATACTCTGAGCCAATTAATATTCAGTCTGAATTTATATTAGAACAGTCTACTTTGAATTTCTGCCCCAAATCTTTGCAGGGAGGCTAGAAGAATTTTAAGTCAGGAGTCTTGCCCAGTCTCTCTTGCACAGACTCTAACACAACCATGGTTTATCATAACTGAAAGGCAAGGGGCATGCATCCAGCATGTAATCTTCAGCTTATTTCAGCTCTGAGGGCAGAATTTACCCCTGCAGTACTTAAGTGATCTCTAACCATGGACGTACACAACAAAGAAACAGTAATTCCTGAACAGAGACAATCCCAGCCAGATTCCACTCAGTCCCTTGGGAGAGTAAAAATAGCTGGTGTCACCAGATGATTCTCACCGAGGTGTACTGTATGTTGCCTCACTCCGACTGCGTTTAACCCTCTCTCTCCACGTGTTCTCACACGGCCTCGCAGCCTGTGAAGCTGTGGACTCCTGTAGTGGAAGGACATCTCCTCTCCTCCTCCTCATAGGTGCGAAGCAGCCTCCCCCTTGGCAGCCACATCGGCAAGGTGTCTATGACAGCGGCCTCTAGTCAGGCTGCACGAATATCATGACTTCCCCACTCTTCTAAGTCTTGCACACCACCAACAACAACACAAACACATCGCGCGGCTCTGTGTCACGGACACTCCCCCTCGGGGCTGCGATGGGGCTGCTGAGTTGCACCTTGGTTTTAATGTACCACTGTGCTGGTGGCACTGGACACGTGAGGTGGGGTGCAGGGGGATCCTCCCCTTTGAAAAGTAAGTGCCCACGTGATGCTCTCTTAAAGATGGAAGAGTCCTTTACTCAGAGGGAAAGGACTCACCCTCAGTCGGACACAGAGATTTCACTCCCAGCAGCAGCTCTACAGCCCTGTTAGGTATCCACAAAGACAAGAGCAGAGAGTGGGTGCTGGGACAGGTGTCCATACGCCTCCTGCAAGAGATCCATGCAGTTGCCTGGGTTTCCCGGGCTAGCCAGACGGACATCTGGACAACTTCAGCAGCTTCCAGACCAATCCAGGCATTTTCACATCAGGCTAATGATTTACTTTAACCCTAACTCTTTCTCCTGCCCTCTGACCCTCAAGGTTAGATCCTAAATCCTGTTTAGATCCTGTTACCCTTCTAGGAAAAAAATAAAGATCTGTTGTTGACTTCTCACAGTCTGAATCTGTTCTGGAAGAAACAGGTCCAAAGCTCTGAGAATCTCTCTAGGAACACAGGCAGGGATCCTGTTTCTAAGGGGCCTGCTCAGTCATGTCGACTGTACCATGCACAGAGGCGATCCCTAGATTGGCTAACATCAGCTTCTAAACTGAGCATCAGCAAATGCTGGAAAAATAACTACTAAACAGTCTTGTTACTTACTATTCAATTTATAGCCAAGCTTCTCACTTAATTTGCTAGAAGTATTTACATAAGATTCATCCATTTAAATATAATGTGGAAAAATCAGGAAAAGTGAAGAAAAACAGATTCTATTATCATCTCCACAAACCCGAGTATCTGAATCATTATTTATGGGTTAAATCTTTCTCCAAATAAATAGCTCTGAATATAGATTGCAATCTCCAAACCTCATATTAATTTCTGGAAATAACTAACTAGACATATGACTAAAGGTAGTAAAACTAAACTAAACTAAGAGTGTGATGCTTACACTCTTGGTTTTTATCAAAAGTCATTTGAATAACTTTTAGGCAAATCAGCCTAACATTAAAAATCATTTCCATACAGTAACACCAACAATGATGCAAGCCACAAATGGCAAGTGAATAAATAAATATAAATACCGACACATTCCTTAGAGATTCTCTCATCTCTCCATAGAGCCCAGTGGGGGGTCCATTAATTATTTCCTACTCAGCTTGGTAGTAAAGGAAACCTCACTCGGATCGTGACCCTCACCACCTCAAAGGGACAGAAAAGACTCACTCAGGTGCTAGCAACACGACTAGTATTCTTTGGAAGAGCAGCAGGCCACTCAGGTACAGGTGCATTCTGCTGCACCCTCTGTTAACTAACGGGGTCCTCATCACGGAAAAGGTTCATTTCCGTCTCCAGAGAGATGAGATGCTGCTTTCCAGCTTCTGGATGGCTTTGTATTCGAATGCTCACAAAGACACTGGAGCATGTATCAAATGCAGCACAGAACTTCTTAAGGCTATAATTAAACCCGAGACAATTGAGAGTCTTATCAAACAAGAGCTACCACAAGGAGCAGAAAGAGAAGGGTTTTAGGCTAGCCTGCGTCCAGGAAAGACACAGCAGAGCTATGGGGCGTATGGTCCAGTTTCCCTTCTACAGCTGATTTTCACACAGCAGGCCTAACAGACATGAAAAGCCGAGTACAGTGAGCACTTGGAAATATCGCATGAGGCATGCAAATTAACCCCTCCTCCTGAGAAGGAAATTCTACATACCCTTGTCTCATGGACTAACAGCATGACAGCTCTATGACAAAAAAATCCAGCCTAACGCATAAAGAAAGACGTTTCAGTCTTCAAGTAACACCATTTCTTTAAAAAACACATGCATTCAGCTACTCATGAATATCCCGCATCCTCACGATCCTCCAGATGCCTTTTTCAGCACCTTAGACCAATGCTGGCGTCCAAGTGCTGAGAGCCCGCAAAGGTTCGGCATCCCTGCCTTAGACCATCACCACTTAGACAAGCCTTTCGCCAGAATGAAGGCAAAGTGAGAAATATAGAAGACATTGTGAAAATATGAATGCATTACCACTCTTTTGAAACAAATACAATTATTTAGCTCAGCACTGCACAGCTTTAGTGGGTGACTCACCACACAACTGTTGTGAGTGATTTACAAGGTAACTGACCCTCCAGAGCCCATAGGTTAAGAAATCGGGGATAAAATGTCTTCATCCTCTCTGACTTTGAAAATCCATCCTTGATCCACAGAATCATAAAAATACACTCCCAATGCCTTTCTATGCCAATATCTGGAAAGAAAAAGCATGCTTTCTATCTTTAGCATTCCTAGTAAATACTGTAAAACTGGGGTTCAGGTGGGTTGCACTTCTATTATGTCTCCAAAAAACGTTCACTTGCACATTCACTCACTAGCTTCTTTCTGATTTGTCACCTCTCGGTCCCTTCTGCTCGTGGTGAGGCACCCTGAAAAAGGCCCCCTATGTCCTCTGTTCTAGTGAATGAGGCATTGTCCCCACAGACCAAGCCTCCCAGTTAGCTTCTAGCTAACTGGAGTGTCTGTGGTTTGCAGGTGCTACATTGCTTTATCTTTTTATGATTTTTGCATTCTCTCTCCTTACTATACCACAGGAGACAGCAGCATTCCAAGGCCAAGTAATGCCAGACACAGATAACACATTAGATACAGATGTAGGCCAGGAAGCAAGGACTGACTGGATCAACTATGGACTCATTTAGCTCCAGGTACTCTCATTACTAAGTCTCCTTCCAAAACATCAACAACAAATGCATCATCAGTCAGCAACACTGACCGGTGGGTTGGGGGTATGCTTTCCAAGACTGTGACAAGGTCACTAGCTCACTATTTGCCCCAAACATCTATTCTGATGCCTCACACCTGCAAGGCATGCTCGAGTCCCAGAAAGGCTTTCTGCTCCATAACACACATCATGGTTTCAAAGCGACCAACTCATGCCATGGCAAAGCCAAGTTACCCACCAGTAAGACGGCCACATCTTCTGAACTTCGAGTTCGGCCATATGGTTTTTGATGTGTATTAGCATACATTTACAAAGACGATACTGTGAGAAACTGGGACTGCTATGGAAACAGAGAACTAAGCCAGAAATAAAACTAAGAGCACAATCCTAATCTTCCTTTGCTTCTTACAAGTATGTAATCCCATTTGCTGCAGAAACAGCACTGGTTCCTCCATCTCCACCACTCTGCCGCCTTGCTGCGCACAGCAGCGCCCATTCCCACGCTAGCTGCGGAGAAAGCTGCTGACCGAGGTGCCTACAGGCTCTAGCAGAGCCTGTCCTTGGGGTCAAGTTTCTTTTCAGGCAGGAAAACCAAGAAGTACCTTTTGTCCATATCACATGTCCCTTGCAGAATTCAGAGTGACTTTTGGGTCAAGATTTCCTGGGCCAGGCCTTTGTGTCACTGAATAACAACCCATAACCATTCTAAACTGTATCAATAAACACACACACACACACACACACAAACCACAAAGAGGGGTGTTACGGTCAGCATCCGGCACACGAGCACAGCAGCACAGCACGCACCGCACCTAAGGGCTCCCTCTCCCCACCCAGCCACAGCGTCAGAGCTCTGCTCACACAGCAGCCCTGGACATTCATCATGAACACCACCAAGCTGACTCTACTGGCAGTGGGAGATGCTCCTGTTATTACTCTAATGCAATTAAAAATAGTTTGCTATGTGTGGGTGTAGACATTTTTTAAAAATAGGAAAATACATATCTTAGGGTATTTTCTTTAGGTGTACCCTACCCTTATGCCGAGCTCCGTCTCAAGACATACTTAATGAGCAGATTTCCACAAAGCTGCCAGCATCCTATTGAGAGCAAATCTGACAAGGAACCCACAGTAGCTGTGAAATGCTGTATGTGTCCAAGCATGAAAGGAGGTCTCCAGCACAGGACCTGGTACGATGCTTACTGACACAAAGCAGGAAATAAAGTGTTGACTTACCAACTTTCACCGTGAGGATTCAACTGGAGACAGAGGAATCAGTTTTCACTTAGTGAGTAAATTGTCTTCAACAATTAGGATAAATAGCTTCGAAATACATCTTACTCATTCAGCTTAGTTTATATTCGAAAAGTCTCGAATTCCTGATACTGTAGTTAATCTAACAGTGAGATTTTAAAACTATTACGCTGTTCCCACTTAACTAAAAAAAAGTAATCCAGGCTGCTATGACTTGAAAGAGACTCGGAAAATATCTAGCTAATATAATACTTTCTTCAAGTCCACAGGAAACTTTTGGCACGAAATAGGAGAAAGTAATAATGTACCCCGAGATCCTGGATTTACAGAGATGGGGAGAAAAAAAGAGGGGACAGGAAGAAAACAAGGAAACAGAAAGGAAGGGAGGAGAAGGGGGCAAAGACACAACAAAAAGGACCAAAAAAGGAAAGAAAACAGTTTCCTGAGGAGATAAAAAGGGTTTGCCCAGGGGTGGTAGCAGCTCTAATTATCTGCTGTTCTTCTCCTGGAACCTACTAAGGTTCTTTCACAGACTCAAAAGAACTATTTATTCCTCTTCTCTTCCTCACAGGTTAGGCCTAGCTTTCCTCATGAGGCCCCTGCAGGAAAGAACACCGCGCCCTCCCTGGAAATTGTCCTCAGAGCATGGCCCTCAGGTAGGGCCCTGTGGGCAGCACAGTCATTGGCAAAGCAGCTCCTGTGTCCCAGATCCCAAGAATTCTGATCTCCACGTGGGGTCGTTTCCCTGTTCTCTTACAACAAAAGTGTAGGGTGGATCTAAGGAGATCCAGTTTCCTAAATCAGCTACACAGAGTAACTGGAAGCATCTGCCTTGGTATAAAATTTTCACAAACTATTCTAAAGCACCTTGCCGAACTTGGGCTGGGAAGAACATGTAAATTCACAGCCGCACAGAGCATCCTGCTTTCACAGGTTCCCTGTGAGAGGCGTTGCATGCGGTGTCCCTGCGCAAGTCTCGGGGGTTAAGAGCTTTCTCTTGTGCAGAAGCAAGGTCCAGGTCTAAAATAAATGCTCCCTGCGGGGGGTGGGGGGACAAACACACTTTAGTGACGACCCAGTAATATTTAGTTTGAAGGCCCAGGGTTAGCACTTCCAATCTTCTCACCCTAAAACAACCACGTGAGACCAAGTCAGGCCTTAGGATGGATCCTAAATAACTCTGTTTCCTGAATTCTCAGCAATGTCAGTACAACAGGTATCAGCAAATGAATTTAACTTTTCAGATCTAAAATGGAAAAGTTATATAAACAATGAAATTCAGCACTTTTGCTTCATAACTTAGCCAAATCATAGCCGCGGCTATTACAGAATGTGCAATAAGCATCCTTAACTAGAGAACCCATGTTTCAAGATATAATCTGATCTAGATGAGGACAGGGTAAGCAACACGGTCTCTTGTCTACAGACATCCCTGAGACCCTATGCCCAAAAAAGAAACTACAGCAATTAGTCAAGGATTTGCAAGTTTATATCTGAAAATCAATCTCCTGTAAGGACATTAAAGAAAACAATTCATGAATTTTACACTCTCCTCACAGAGTAAGTGAAACGCATGAGCTCTGAATATCTATTTCCCCAAGAGAAAATTCAAAAATTTAGACCAGACATCAGACATTTACATGGAATCCAACATTGCAGACTTTTTACCTGTTCTCATCTGTTCCCCATCAGCATGTCACGGCACATGCTTTATGAGCCTTTTTTTTTTTTCTGCTAATGAGGAAATCTGAGTGCAGAAACTTTACGCGGCTTGCCACAGGACCAAAGAGCGCTCCAAACAGCCTCGTCCTGAGTGCAATACTTATTACATTCTTGCTCTAAATCCGAACCATGTCACAATGTCGTCTCTGAATCACGGTCACAGGTGACACACGGTTGTTTTGTCCCAGTCTACTGTCCACTGCTGACCTTGGTTTCCACATTCGGTCAGCCCCAGTGCCTGCTGCCCTCCCTGTACCCTCCCAGTGTACCCTGGGAAAGCGTTTCCCTACAGGTGAAGATAAAAGGGTGGGGAGAAGGGTGGTGTAGATTAACTTTCCACCCTAAAACTCAATACACTCAAACTTTTAATGCCTTTAAAAAAGTAAAATTGACCAAATGATGGATTGAAAAAACTTGAGGAAAGCAATTCCAGGTCTTTTAAAACTTTCTTTGACGGTATCTGAGTGTACTGCATGCTGAGATAGCCTATCTGGTATTGGGGAACGTGGTATCAGAGCTGAAAAAATTGAACTGTAAGGACTCTTGTGTGTGCAGATCAGGTTTGCTAATCTTTATCATATTATGAATCAGTAGTATGAGGTAAATTAATAGTTTTTTCCTCAAACTTTGGAACACTTTGTGAATTGAATGCTGTTGTGTGTGTCATAAAATCCTTTAGGAAAGATGGCTATGATGGTGACAAGTAAACCAGGTGTTCTGAGACAACACATCCTTCTGTCCACTTAGCAAAGAGAATGCTAACATCAGAGGTGAATTCCCTCACGCTGCACACAAAACATAAACTTAATGAATTTATGTTGTACATTTAATAGAAAAAGATCTTAAGCCATAATCACTGTAGCTATAGGGCATCGTATTTCTTCAAGAATTCTTTCAGTGCATGCATTAACTTTGGTGAAGTTATTCTGGGTTTCAGAGGCAGAAGCAGATTTAAAGTGGGATGGTTTCCAAAGCATCAAAGCAACAGACCAATTTCAAAAGATTCAGTTGCTAAATTTTACTTCACATCCCTTTGTGTATCAGTTAGATTTCAGATCAGGAGAGAATCGTGTGTTACTTTCAGAGTAGGAGAGAACTGTGTGGTCATCGGCTCACCCAAAGAAAAGGAGAAAGCAAAGGAAATAAGACTAAGAAATTATTCTTCCAATGATTGTCATTGAACTGATACATTGGCAAACATTCACAGTATGAAGTCTCTCGATCTTCAGCATGGAAAGTAGTGCAAAGGAAAACAAATTCCAGTTCTGTTACCTGGGAACAAAACCTGTGACATTTTCTCCAGTTCCAGCTCCTCCATAATGTTAGGCATTTGTTGTCATTTCTTCCCAAAATTAATAATAAAATATAATCAATTTCTAAAGGCCCCTGCAGCCTTTTTAAAAGTTAATTTCCAGTCAAAAATAAACTTTAATTAAATCCAAGATAAAATTGTGACCTATATTCTGTTAAATAATTTACTTCCTCTTTTTTTGTACACAGTAACTCTTACAGTTTTTAAAAAACAACTACAGAATCCAAGACATTGGAGATGCTATTAAAGCACTGGTAAATGACTGCTCAGATTCATTAGTTCTTACATAGTAAATACTTCAAAATGCCAACTTTTCCTGTCACTGCACAATTACCAACAACGCTGACCATTACCTACACACACACACACAGGCACACACCCTCACACACACACACACACACACACACACACTCTCTTTCTCTCTCTCTCTTTCCCCGTGGAACCAGCTTTACTATGAACATCCCTTCCAGCTCATGTGCAAAATTCTTGCATTCTAATAAAAAATATAAAGATAGATTTGCTCCTATTTAAGCCTCCCTCTTCTCCAAGATGTTTCATTTATTTGACATGGGATACAAGTTTAGTAACAATTATGCCATGTATTACCATTACATGGCCTACTACCGTATGCATTGGACTCATTTGCATATTTCATTTTCAGAACTGCACTGTCTATGCATAAATATATTTGGAGGTGCTAGGGGGGCCTCGGCTGGTGGAGAAAGCCATTCACACATCCGTCTCCACAGCCTTCGCGTTGGAGCAGTTGTTCTTGTCTGTCTCACTGTCGTCCCCCCTCCCCTGACCCTTCTCCTCCTTCGCACACAGGGACTCCTTCACCCCTTCCTCCATCTCCAGATACTCAGACTTGTCCCCCAGGGAGGAAGAAGTGGAGCTCCGAAATTTCTTGAGCAAATTGGAAGGGAGGTACGGGCAGCTGACGGCATTCTGTGTCAGCTGCGTCTGCTCCTCGTTCTCAGTCTCTCTGTGGTAGAAATAGTTGAAGTTAGAGACGATCACCGGTACCGGTAAAGCAATGGTGAGGACACCCGCGATGGCACACAGGGACCCCACGATCTTGCCCCCCACCGTGATGGGCTTCATGTCCCCGTAGCCCACAGTTGTCATGGTGACAACAGCCCACCAGAACGCGTCAGGGATGCTTTGGAAATGGGTGGTGGGCTCATCTGCCTCTGCAAAATACACGGCGCTGGAGAAGAGGATGACACCGATGAAGAGGAAGAAGATGAGAAGGCCCAGCTCGCGCATGCTGGCTCGGAGCGTGTGGCCCAGAATCTGCAGGCCTTTGGAGTGTCTGGAGAGCTTGAAGATCCGGAACACGCGGACCAGGCGGATGATCCTAAGGATGGCGAAGGACATGGCCTGCTGCTGCTGCCCGTTGCTGCCCTCCTGCTGCTGGGCCAGGTCCGTGCCCAGGGTGATGAAGTAAGGCAAGATGGAGACGATGTCAATGATGTTCATGATGTTCTTGAAGAAGAGGGCTTGGCTGGGACAGGCGAAGCAGCGGACCACGAACTCGAAGGAAAACCACACGATGCACACCGTCTCCACGATGAAGAAGGGGTCATTGAAGATCGTGTGGCCTGAGTTGTCCAGACGGGGCGCCGAGGTGTCGTTCAACGACCCTCCATGCCCACCGGCACTCAGCGCCATGACCAGGTCCCTGTCGTCCCTGAACTCGGGCAAGGTCTCCAGGCAAAAGATGACGATGGAGATCAAGATGACCAGGACGGACACGATGGCAATGCCCCTGGCAGGACTGGAGCTCTCCGGGTATTCGAAGAGAAGCCAGATCTGCTTTTTGAACTCGTTCTCTGGCAAGGCCCTGTCCTCCTCCTCCCTCACAAACCCCTCGTCCTCACGGAACTTGAGCAGGGCCTCCTCGCCCAGCTGGTAGAACTTCACCTCCTCTGTGAAGATGTCGAAGGGGACGTTGACCGGCCTCTTCAGGCGCCCTCCCGACTGGTAATAGTACAAGATGGCATCGAAGCTGGGCCTGTTCCGGTCGAAAAAATACTCATTGCGCAAAGGGTCAAAGTACTGAGTCCTCTTCTCGGGGTCCCCTAGCAGAGTCTCTGGAAACTGGGCCAGGGTTTTCATCTGGGTCTCGAAGCGCAGGCCGGACACGTTGATGACCACACGCTCACAGCAGTCGCTGTAGCGGACTGAGCTGTAGCCGCCACCGCCACCGCCGTCGTCCTGGGGCAGCAGGTCCGCGTAGGAGCACTCGTCGCCGCGGTCCTCCTCGCCGTAGTAGAACCTGCCCTCCTCCTCCTCCTCGTCCTCCTCTTCCTCCTCATCCTCCTCCTCGCTCAGCTCCCTCAGAATCTTCTCCTCAGAGCCACTGGGCATCAGGTCGGAGCAGTGCGGGAAGCTGCCCTGCCGGTGGTGGACCTTCTTCTTCTCCAGCCGCTGGCGCCGTCTCCTCCGACTCCCGCGGCTGCCTTGAGGGTCGTGGGCCGTGCAGGCCCCTCGGGGCTGGTGGTGGTGGTGGGACACCCCGGAGCCTCCGCCGCCGCCTTCCGCAGCAGCGGCCGTGGCTGCTGCCACAGCAGCAGCTGCAGCAGCCCTGGAGTGGGCCAGCCTCTCGCGCTCCCGGGCCCGGGCCTGGGCTGCATACCCGTAAGGCATGTGACTGTTGCACCCTGAGCTCTCCGCGCTCACCATCGCGACCTCCATGGCAGCAGCTCTGGGGGATGGCTGGTTCCAGAGGTGAAAGAAGAAAAGAAAGAAAGACAGAAGGACAGAAAAACAGATGAAAGAGAAGAGAGAGAAGAGGAGAGGAGAGGAGAGGAGAGGAGAGGAGAGGAGAGAAGAGAAGAGAAGAGAAGAGAAGAGAAGAGAAGAGAAGAGAAGAGAAGGGAAGAGAAGAGAAGAGAGAAGAGAGAAGAGAGAAAGAGAAAATAAGAAATAGAGATGGGAAAAAAATAGGGCAGCTTCTCTGCTCACCAAACGAAGGTAAGTTTGGAACCCTTAAGCAGATTGCTTGGAAGACTAAAGATATTTTCAGTCCAACTTTGCATTTTCTGTTTTTAAATCAGCACACCCCATGCTCTCTCAACTCAAGGATTCAGTGCTGCTCTCCAGACCCTCGCTGGTCCAGACACACCGCCTGGTGCTTGTGGGCCTCAGTGGGAGAGTCAGGGTCTCCCACACCCCTTGTGCGGGCGGATGTTCCAATGTGGAAAGGCCTCTCCCGGGTGTGGTCAGTGATCCGGCCGCACGGTGCGAAGGCAGCAAGTATCTGACTGCCAGCCGTGGTGTCCAGGAAATGAAATATATTTTTCTGCCATGGAATCTGTCCAAAGCCCAGTCCGTGAAATTTAAATAAAATGCAAATCAGCCATTAGTCTTAGCACTTGCCTTCCAGAGAAGGTCTGACCCACCACGTTAGGATGGGGCGTGGAGGGCGCCGGGCCATCGCTGCTCGGTGCAGGAGCAGAGTCCCCAGGTGCTCTCCTCACGTGCAGCACAGGCGCCCTGGACCCCACATCAACACCAAGCTGCAGGTGGAGGCAGAGACCTCGAGAGGTGGAGAAGCAGCAGGACCAAGTGTCCACCGAAGCCACGCCAGCTCGGCGCTCTCCGCAGAAACCAAGGCAGGGCAGAGCATCCTTGGTAAACTCAGGCAGAGGCAGGAGCGTCACCTGAAAGGGGGTGGGAAACAAGCACGCATCAAAACCCAAGGAGGAAGCGCATCACACGGAGCAGGCCCGCGTCTCCCTGCCGTGCCCCTCCTTCGGTCCTCAGGCAAGTCGCACAAACAGATGGGGAGACCACAACTGCTCAAGAGAAGGGCAGGCTGTGCTTAACTTTCCTCCTTGCCTTCTTCTCAGGCTGTGACTTCAGCTCAGTCTATTTTCATGACACCTCCGATCCCCTGCGTCTCTCCGCTCTCAGGCCTCGGCTTTCTGCTTTCCTCCTCCCCTTCGCCAATGCCAGCTTTCCGTTCTCACTACCCAGGGGCCACCTCACAACTCCAGTGCCTTTCCTCTCCAGGTACTCCCACCATTCACACACCTCAGTGCATTTCGTACATTTCCACTCCCAATGTGTTTCTGAATTAAGCAACTTTGCACTTCTTTCTCGACCCAAGAATAAAATCAGAAAAAATGGTTTTCTTCGAGGCAGACTCTGCTACGTGAAAGAGATCTAATAGGTTCCTCTACAGCATGTAAATGACATGACACAGCCTCCCTCAGCACGCCTGGGCAACGGGTGGACGAGGCAGGGGGATGGACGTGTGCACAGTGAGTGGCCATAAGAACAGCAGCGTACTCAGGAATAGCACAGCCCTGACCTGTGCTTCGTCACAACCCATCCCAAAGGCTTCTGTCCTCTGCTGCCGTCCACAGTGAGGGCGCTGCAGACATCCTGAGACTCCCGGTGCTGTGCTGGGCCCGCAGCCCCTCACTTGGGGCAGCAGGGCCCTGTGTTTTTCTGTGCCCAGATTCCTGAGCACTCCCTCCCTCCACCCACAGCCCAGAAGCGAATCCCAGCTCCCACCCCTCTAATAATCATCTCTCCATGCAGCGCTGCCACATTCAGCTCAGCGTTTCCTCCTACTCTTCCCGAGGAAGCAGTTCATCTCTCAAACACTGGTATGTATGGACTCTGTCCGTCACACTCCACCCCCTACCGTTTCATCTGCCAGTCCCACCCTCCGAGAGGAGAGTGCCCCCTTCTCTTCCGGTCTCCTCCCACTCCCTAACCATCACCTGCCCCATCAGTGCAGTGTCACCTGCTATTACTGGCCCTCCTTTTTCCTCTTTGCTCTCTAGGTCCAGCGAATTTCATCTCCTGGACCCACCCACCCCGACCCTATATCCTGTCTCCTCCCGCCTCTTCCATGTCCCTCTGACAAGACTTCTAAGAGCGCAGGGCAGGGAGGAGTGACCCAGAGAGGAAGCCGACGCTCAGAATTCAGGGCAGCCACCAGCTTCTATTACTGGAAGCACTTGGGAAGCAGAAGGGAAATGGCTTTCTGAAGCCATCAGCAGGGCCAGGCTCTTGGCCACCTGCTGCTCAGGCTGAGCCCGTCAACCTTGTCACTGAACGGCACTGGAGTTTGGGGAAATGTCAAACACAGCAGTGGCAAACACAGAGCTGCCCAATCAATGCTAAACCTTCCCGAGGGAGAGGGCGCTGCACGGACAGCAAACCCACACCCAGGAAATGCACCTGTGATGGCTTCTCAGTGGACAGCGCCTTGTCTGCGGACTCCTACCTGTGTCACACTGAGCAATGGTCACCACCCCAAGTCAGCACTGAAAAGCCACCCCAGGACGGCTGCAATCACTGTGCTACCCCAGGCCAGCACTTAGGCACTGCACAGGCCAGACAGCCCCAGAGTTGCCAGTTTCTCCCCAACTTCTGCAAGCAGTGACAACGCACTGCTTAAATACAGCCCTGCTGCGTCTGCAGGGCCTGGGTAGTTTCTGCACTAGCAACCCCGTCGCACCCCAGGGCTCCGGAAGGTCAGGAATCAGAGGGTCTTCAAGCTCACCGTCCACTCTGGCAGACCCAGACTGCCCCTCCTGCCCCGCACCGATTTCTCATCTACTGCCCTAGGTTTGTGGATGTTTGTTTATCTAACTCCCCGTGCGCCCTACAAAAAGCAAATCGCTTCCCTCTTAATCGGCTGCCAGTTACCTCACTGGTCCTGGTTAGAAGGAAGGGAGGAAGGAAGGACAGAAGGAGGGAGGGAAGGGAAGGGAAGAAAGGAAGGGCAGAAGGAAGGAGGCAAGGAGAGAAGGAAGGAGAAGGGAAGGAAAGAGGGAAAGAGCAGAGGAAAGAAGGAAGGAAGCAAGCAAGAAGGGAAGGAAGGAAATGAAAGAGGGAAGGGGAAGAGGAAGGAAAGGAGGAGGGCGGAGGGAGGAGGGGGAACAGTAACCCAGCCTGCTGTGACAGTCGCCCTCCTCCCAGGCACCGAGCAGCAGCCTCCCCGCGGCCGCCGGAGAGGCCGGGGACCCCGCCCGCCCCGCACCCCGCACCCCGCACCCGGCACCCCGCGCTCCGCCCGCGCCCGCGCCCCCGCCAGCCGCTCTCGCGCCCACGCCGACTCCGCTGCAGCCCACGGGAGAACCGGGGGGCGCGGCCGCGAGCGGGCACCGGACGGGCGGCCACCCCGCCGACCCCGCCGCCCGACCCCCCGCCCGCCCTCGCGGGGTCGCCCCCACCGTCGGCCGCGGCCGGGCGCTCACCGTCCGCGCGGCGCTCGGACCTCCCGGCCCGGCGGGGACTGTCCTGCTCCGGCGGCGCGGGGTCGCGCCAGACCCGCTCCGGCCGCGGCCCGACCCTGGACAGCTCCGCCCGGCCGCCCGCGACGCCGCTCCGCCCGCAGCCGAGGCGGGACACGCCTCCCGGGGCGGGGCCTGGGCGCGGGGTGGGGCCGCGGGCGGCGCAGTCACGACGCGGGCGGCTGGAGGGGACCGCGGGGACCCGGAGGGGACCGCGGGGACCCAGCGCGGCCGGCGGCGGAGGCGGCGCGGGGCGAAGGGGGCGGTGACGGTGACGGGCACGGCGGTCCGGTCCTGTGGCGTCCCGCCCCATCCAGTCCGGTGCTGTCCACCCCTGCCCTGGCCTGTCCTGTGCTGTCCTGTCCCCTCCCGTCCCGTCCCGTCCAGTCCTGGCCAGTCCCCGTCCTGCCCTGGCCTGATCTGTCCTGTACCTTGCCGGCCCTGTCCTGTCCTACCCTGTCTGGTCCATCCCAGCCTGGACCCTCGGTGCGTGTGGTCGATGCGCCCTCCCTCAAGCCCATATGGCACCCGAGAAGGGGGTCCGGAGGCGGGTGCACTGTGCGGGGTGCAGGGAGCAGAGCGTGGGTGCAGAGTGCAGGGCCAGCACAGGAGAGCCAGCAGCCCTTGGGAACCTGTTGCGCAGAAGAAACACACACACCTGCGACCGGGCTGCTCCGGACAAGTCCAGGTCTCTGCTGCTGGCCTCCACCAGCCCAGTCTCCAGCAGACAAGGGTCGCCCACCCGGAGCCCAGCCTGGCGGGAGGGACGCACAGGCCGCGTGCTGGACGGACAGCAGCTTGGCAAAGGCTTCGGAGCGCTGGTGCAAGGGGTCCAAGGAGCAGAATCTGCAGGGAACCCGACGCCAGGGACCTGGCCCCGGCTCCGCTAGGGTGGAGCCAATCTGCCCGCTGCCCAGGGCTGCTGGTTGGCAGCAGGGTGGCTGCTGGCTTCCTCCCCTGCTGGCAGCTTTGTTAGGGGACTCTACTGGGCCTCCTCCTTTGTGGAGCTCGATTAATTATTCAGGGAAATATTCCCGGGCTGAATTATAGATACACCCCACGCACTGCCCAACCACTGCACCTGGACCACCGCACGTGGTTGCTGTTTACTCTTTTTAAATAACGGAAAGTAAAAGTTCAAATTGCAATCAGAGAAATGAGGAAGAGCAAAGACCTGAATAAAAGCCTGGCGCGAGGCCTAGCACGCCTAACTCTCCTTCCCTGCGCCCTGAGCTGTTTGCCAGAGCCCTTTTTCCTGTGGCCTCTCTGACTTCAACGCCCGCCAGGTGGAGCCCAGAGGTGCACTGGACCTCGGAGAGGGTCCTGTTCAGGGTCAGCTGCTCCGAAGGCTGACAGGAGGCAGCGATGAGAGCCCAGGATCTGTGGAACCATTTCCCAAAAGCAATTTGTGAGATCAATCCGGAACAGCTCTGACCGCTTTCGGGGAGATGAACGATGAGATTGAGTGATGCACTGAAGACACCGGCTCTACCCAAGCCCGGACGTTTTCATTGGATCCTGTTAAAACTTTATAAATTATGCCCCGGCTGCCACTGACTTTTGCTTCTTAGTGTGGCCCAGAGAAGTTTAAAGTTTCGATGCCTCAGTCTATAAATATTTGCACTTCTTAAGAAGCAGAAATAAGAGTTGCTAGAGCACCGTGTGAGTGTGGCTGAGGGAAACCGCCCGCCGTCACGCAGCTATCCATCACAATGCATTTACACCTCGGCTGCTGGAGTCACTGGGTGTCCACCTGGCAACTGGCCCCGAGCCCCTTGCACAGGCACTGGTTATCTGCATAATGAAGCTCTTCATGTGACAGGCAGTATTTTTGCTGCTTTACAGAGCAGGACATTGAGGCTTACACCCAGTCAGACAACTTGCTGGAAGTTGTAGAGCAAATTAGGCAAATTAGCAAAACCAGGCCTTGAACATCCGAGTCTGCAGTGTGGCAGGGCCTGTGCTGGTGCCGGTCCTGCTGTGAGTCTGTGCCAGCGTGTCCCCCGGTGTCCCTGCCTGTCGGAGAGGCGTGGAGCTTGTGAAGCAAAGGGACTGGCCTGTGGTGGGGCTGTGAGAATACCCTGGTCTGAGCGGAAGGAAAGGAGCAAAGATGAGCAAGGAGGAGGGGAGAAGGTGGACAGTGCTGATGAGGTCCTTCCAGGACCCTCTCCCAGCCTTCCCCAGTACACACACACACATACACTTACACACGCACACACATGCACACACGTAGGCTCGTGCACAACTCTTTCCCTATTTAAATAATTTTGTCATACAACAAGAATCATTCCATTTCTCTCCCTCGGTTTCTCTTAGGGATTTTTAGAAACTCGCACAAATAAACAACCAGTAGAAAGAGTTTGTGATCAATAAAAATGTACTTCGACTTAGTCCCCGAGTTCAGTTTTCTTTGGAAAGGAAAAAGTATTATTTTATTTTTACCCATCTTCAGCTTCAGCTTGTCCAAACTCCCCAAGCTCCTCATCTCCATCTCTGTTACCACAAGAAATTTGGCCTTGGCTCCGAATCCTCGAGGTGTGGTACACATGTTCCTGCTCACTGTCGGCAGCCTTTGTTTATGGAAAACGGAACGAAGGGCAGCGGGTTTTCCTTTGTGAGAAGCTGGAAAGGAGGCCTTGCGGGATGCAAACCAAGCTCCTTATAACCGTTTCTGCTCTCTTCAGAGCCCAAAGTGAATCGCCATGCTCTGTTTGCTCCTCCTTCCCGTCCCCACCGAACCATCAGGACACCTCTCTGGAGTGAGGTGCGGCCCCCAGCAGCTGGGGCTGGCTGCACCCGACCCGAGTGGAAAGGGATGAATAATGGAACAAGCTTCCCTCTGCCAAGCGATTTCAATGGGTGTGTTGAGACAGAGCCACATGTGGGTTTCTAAGTAAGTCACTGTGACCGGGGCAGCTTGTGAACCGGGGCAGCTCTGCGGGGCTCCTTTGACAAGGACATGGTTCCCTCAGGAGCTTATCATCTCCTGACAATGTCAGATTGAGGGTTACAATTTCAACGGGGAAATGTGGGGTCCACAGGGACACTCAGGCCCCAGCAGGACCCTGGAGAGAAAGGCCACTTGCCTGGCGTGACTCAGATGGCAGAGTGTGCCGTGCACCCCAGCAGGTACTGGACACCCGAGGGCAGCAGCTAGTGCCGACACACCCAGGGGGCGAGGTGGCAGAAGGAGGCTCCCTCGGAGCCTGCAGAGCTGGGGGCAGCAATGCCATGGCAGAGGCCTGCGAAGGAGGCTGGCGCAGGCAAGAACCAGAAGAACCAGCGCCGGCACGAGGAGGAGACAGGCAAAAGGCCTTGCTCTTCCCAGCCTTCTGCAGTTCCCTTCAGCGCGGTCAGTGATGCCAGCGTGGACTTGTGCTGGGCTCCAGCTGAGGTCTGTGCAGAGACAGGGCGCAGCGGGCTCTTCTGCCCTCTTCCGTCTCGGCCCCTGTTGGATGCATGCAGATGTGTGGCACGGTCCATAGGGCACCTATTGGGCAGCACGGCCTGCATGTGTGCCTTCTGCCTGTCCGCCATGACAATACTCTCACTTCGAAAGTCCAGGATATGGAACTGAAGAGGCTCGACCTGAGGTCAGCTCAGATTTAGTTTTCAGACTGTAAATGGGCCCATCCAGGAGCACTGCTGTCCCCCTGAGGGGCTCCCCGTGTGTGACTCGACCCCCCTCGGACAGTGCGTGCGTGCCTATGTGGACGGCCTGGTGGCTGGGATCCACTCAGGAAGACCCGCTCGGGGAAGTGAGGGGATCATCCTTCCGTCTCTCCCTCTGCTTCCGCTCCGTGTGATTAGGAAGCAGGGCAGCAGGGGAGTCTTATTTAAGCTGAGGAATCAGCCTTCCTTCATGGGGCTAAAAATCACAGCCAGGACTTGTCTGCTGATACCAATCAGGAGCAAAGTGCAGCTGGGGAGTCCCCAGATCTCTGAAGACCCCTTGAAACGTGGTAAATGACATCAGGACAGTTTGGATTCTGTTCTCTTGGGAGTTGACTTCTCCCCCCCCTTCCCACCAGGTTCATCTTATTTTCATTTGATTGATGTGTTTGACTATAGAATAGTGATGGGGTTTGGACTGACGTCATTCAGTGCCCAGGGCAATCAGCAGGACAGCCCCGTGGGGTCTTTGCCCTCTGCAGCGCACAAGTCTCTGTGACACCTCCAGACTGTTTATCCTTCAGCCAGACCAGAGCCCTCGGATCAGGGTCACCGCGGGAAGAGATCTCATCTTGCTCAGAATTTTCAAATACAAGGGCCTTAGTTGTATAAAGAATGTGCTCATAGAGGAGAAATTTCCACTGAGCACGGAGCTGTTAGGAAGTCTACCCAAAATCCTTTTTATTTGCCCTCCTTTCTCCACTCCTGGTTGGAGGTGGAAGCATGGTTTTGGGGATCAGTTGGCTGATGCATCTTAAAACAAAAAGTCCAGACAAAGGAAGCTGGAACTGCCTGCAGTAAGAACACTAACACACAGCTCTCCTCATCACGGCTGGTCTCACAGCAGGCTCTGGGGGCCCGTGAAGCTCCTTCCGCCTCTCTCCCTGGTTGTCTTCACAGATCAGTTCTGGTTCTGAGGTAGCAGACAGATCACAGGCTGCCATCTCCAAAGGCCATGCAAGAGGGCACAGGCTGCCCCTTCCTTTCAGGTGGCTTTCAGTAAACAGCCCTTATCTGAATCCATACGGAAGTCTGAACCTGAAAGTATGCTTACAAATTGACAGTGAAGTTCCAGTGACTCACAACAGTCCTTGAAGGAAAACAATGGTTTGGCCAAAGCAATTACTCTTGCGTGGCCGGAGGGGCGGGAGCACAGATCAGAGGCTGGTGTAACCCTCTGGGCTGCAGAACATCCATCAACACATTTAACCTTCCTGAGCCTCCAGCTAGGCTGGTAAATTTGGAAAGCACAGCGCCAATTTTATCTCCTCAGATTGTGAGTGTGGATCATATCAGAACATGAACAGCAAAGCCTTTTGCAAAAGAAGTCCTGTGTAAAAACAGGACGTTATTATTTTAAAGCGATGCTCATCTGTTACACAGGACGGAGAATGGAACTCAGGTGACCAAGGTTGCGCTCACAAGGTGAGGGTATTTGGTGTTAGGTGTTAGGGTTCTAAGATTATGATGGTGGAGTTCAAGGACCCTCAGAAGAGAAGCCAAAAGCACTTCAGAAGGCTCAGAAGATGCCCACAACTGAGAATTTTATTCTGAGGCTCCTGCCCACACTGAGAATTTTATTCTGAGGTTCCTGCTCTTGGTTCGTCGGCAATCCTGTCCTGCAGGGTTCACTCCACTCTTCTTTGAGTCAATTTGATTCTACAACAGTATACAATTCCGTCCACATCTGAATGAGGGGCCACTTCTCCACACCTTCCTTCTGGCCCTGCCAGACCTCTTCTGCGGGCTCAGGAAAGGATAAGAAGTGGCACTGAGGGGTAGAGGGACAGTCCTGGAAGGAAGGCGGAGCTCGCAGTGCTACATCTGAAAATCACCACATTTGTACAGGAGCTGGCGGAGATTGTCAGCCTCAGGCATGCTCATTTGTTCCTTCCTGAGGGTGGTTGACAGACTCCTGTCCCTGGCCAGACACTGTCCATTCTCAGAAAGGCAAGATATACTGCCATCCTACACTCTCCTTCTCTCTCTTTGCTCCCACCTCTACATCTCCATTTCTACCCTTTCCTTTTCTCTCAGATGAGATTCTACTTTCCATGTTCTCAGTATGTGGCTTCATAATAGCTTTTTTCTCAAGTTTCTTGACCTTTCAGTCCAACAATCCTGCACATACTTCCTTTGAAATTTCCCCAAGGAAGAATTCACCTGTTTAGCTCGTCTTTTTTAACCAGGCCTCTCAAGCCCTGCTTACCAGCTTAGCCAGTCCGTAGGCCCATGCCTCACAGAAGAGTCACTCCCCCAGGCCTGTGGGTGGGACGGCATTATTGTTTTGAATAGGGAGTAGCACAACCCCAATATTCCGACAGCAACATGTCCACTTGTTTCAACATCTGATACTATTACTCAACTCCTGATACTATTACTCAAGGAAGACCCTCCATGTCACATGGAGCGTGCTTGAAATGTCTGCATATTCCACATTAGCATCTATGTAAATATGTAATCGAGTTGCAGTGAACTGACTAATCCACAGTGGTATTGGGAAATTCTGTAGTATTTGTGTGTGCTTCAGATCTCATTTTATTTGCACAGCTCAAACATTTTATAGCCTCATTAAAACATATACACCAAAAGCACAGCCCAGAACCAACCACAATGTGTGATGAAAAAAATAGCTCCTTGATTACCATCAGGTATTTAAGATTCCTGGCTTTTTAACAACCCTTGGATCATCTCCTCCCCCGATAAACTCTGGATATAAGGAACTCTTGCTCACCTGTTTATTTTGTGTGACTAGGCACAGACATATGTGAATGCATTCTGTGTTTATGTTGTCTTCTATGTTGTGTGTAATCTATACTGGGAAAGATAATTATTAAACTCTGCAAATGCACCCAGAGGCTACTGTGAGTGATGCATCCAAAAAAAAAAAAAAGGATCTAAAAATAACTAAGTAATAAATAACCATTTGCAGATGGGAATTATTCATGCAGTAGTCTCAGTAACAGCAGGTTTCTTTAAGACATTATGGTATCTTTTCCTGGTATTTTACTAGGTGCACTAAATCTTTTCCACTTAAAGTCAAATCATTTGAATAAGAGCATGATGAAATTGACTGGATCCAAATTAAAGTTATTTTTAAGACAATATTGAACGAACTGTGGCTTTCATCTTAAAATAGCTTTGAGCATTGAATATTCTTCTTCATTCCATAGAGGTACCAACAGAGGCATTTCTGACAGGCAGGGTGTTCCAGCAATTATTTTAGAATATTACAGCACCAAAAATGGAAGGCCATTCCTCAAAGTAGTGTCTTGATTGCTCAGTGTTCTCTTTGCGCAGTTTCACTCACTTGAAAAAAAGGAAAACAAACTCAATCTACAAAGTTTACGGTGGGCTGGGAACACGCTGCAGAAATACTGGGTGGGGCAGCTGGAGTTTAGAGGTTGGAAAACAGAGACATTCTTAAGGGGGTGACATACCGAGCTTTGCAAGACAATGAAATAATAGAAAGTGACCTAGACTTAAGACCTCGGTGCATAGGACAGGGCATCCTTTGTGATCTTACCTGAGGGTTTCTTCTATCCTTGATTCTAGCAGATTTGGTGCCCTTCTGAGGGAGCTCCAGTTTATAAATGGTCACTAGTGTGTATGTAGTTAGTGCTTCGGCCTTGTGCGGCAAACTTAGCTCAAGAGGGTCCCCTCACTAATTAATACCACGAGTCACTTTCCTGTTCAGAACCGTGCCCATGTGGCAGACTTTGGCTCTTGTTTTAAGGCTATATATATATATATATATATATATATATATACAATCTACTCTTCTTTACAACATAAGGAAGTTACTGAATGTTTTATTCCTAAGCTGAATGTGATATGTGAAAAGAATAATAGGACTCCTTTATGTCTCTTATGGTGACATAGGGATTATCAGACTCTAAAAATCAGAAAATTTCCATCCGTTACTGGCAGTATAACCTGTATTAAGTTTATCACAATTTTTGAAGGTTCTGTTTATGAAGGTAATAAAAATGATGATATCTGTTTCATAAGGTTGTTTGTGACAGTTGGATGACTAAATTATGAGAAAGACAAAAGACAGAGGACAATCGAGATTATTTTCAGGTTGCTACAGCATAGACGGCTTGTTGATGAGGAAAGTCTCAAAGAAAAGGTGAGCTCTGGGGTTTGGCAGAGGCAGAAAAGCCAGGGGCTCCCCTGGGGGTCCTAGGGATGCAAGAGGATGGGTAAAAGGAAGAAGGGAGATGCCTCTCCACTTAGTGTGTGAGGGCTGGCTTGGCCCTTGGGGATTGTTCCTTGTCCTCTTTTCTGGGGACACAGGGCTCAGACAGAATTCAACACTGCAAAGCTCTCCTTTTTGTGCAAGATTGATGAGCACCACTCATCACTGAGGAAGTCAAAGGTGTCAACCTCCAGAGCAGGGCGAAGCAGGGTTGAAAGAGGATTGTTGAAACAGCTGGAGTGATTCTTGGGGCCGATGAATGGAAGCAAATAATCTGTTAAAAGATCATGACATCAGTCATTCATTTTAGGACTCTGGAGTAAGATGGAGAAAGAGGGTTGCCTCAGCAGCAAAGAGAAATATTAACCTAAAAGTGTGCATGAAAGAATTAATGGCTGAGCCATAAGCATGGCCAGTCCAGTGGATTCTAGGAGATTGGAGGAGGAAATCTTGGGGGTATACAACACCACCAGTGAAGCACCTTACAGCTCTCAGCAACGATGTCCACAGTTGTGCTTTCCTCTCTCATCTAGGGCAGTCCTCGAATGTAGGAGGCTCTCTTAGCCATCATTGGAGCAAAGAGCTCAAATCAAGCTCAAGATTGTCACACTGGTAATTATAAAAAGTTTGCTCATCACTGACCTCCTGGCATTTGTCCTTAGAGGAGCCAGTGTACTTAACATCTCTCTTTCCATGTGTTAACTGCTTGGGGTCTAGCTTGGCTGTGTCCTTTAGGGAAAAGACATGATTTTTTTCATTTTTAGTTTTGAAAATCAGTTCATAGGGCATTAAAACAGTCACTTGAATGCTGATATTACAGGTATGTCCCCAGCATCAGGGGAGATTCAAGCAAGAGGATAGCAAATTCTACTCCTGCCTGGGTAACTTAGAAGAATCTGTCTCAATATTTTAAAACAATAAAGTACCTGGGAATGTAGTATCTCTGGGCATAATCCTCAGTACTAGGAGAAAAAAAGTTATTTCATCATAAAGCTTTTGCAATGTTCAAATAACACAAAGTGACACAATTCTTAAACCATGTTCAGGCCCGGGATAAGCTGTCATAGGGAATAGATAACTATTGTTGTCTGTCATGGTTTATGTCATGGTTTATGCTCCCAGGCCTCATGCCTGTGCATTGTGCATTTGTGATTGGTTCATTGTCTAGTGCTTGGATCGGTGGAATCAGTGCTACACCCTCCTAAGGGGTGGAGCCAGGATGTGATGTAATGGCAGGAAGAAGGTGTGTCTCTGTCTTGCAGGTTTCCGCTTGCTGTTTGCAGCCGCCATGAACTGCAGCCCCGCCATGCCACCCTGCCTTGGAGCCAACTGAGTATGGGCTGAAACCTCCAAAAACTGTAAGAAATAAACCTTCCCTTTCCCAACCTTGGGCATCAGGTATTTTGTCTCAGCAACTAGTGAAGACTAACTAAGACACTATCCTCACCATTTAGGACTAAATGAATGTTATAGGGTAACATGTAGTGGTTTTCTTTGTAAAAGCCACTTGACAAAGTAAGTATTTTTGTGTTACAGTGACTCCCTTTTTCATTTGTAGGTTACTTTGATGATCATAATGGAAACTTTTTAAACCCTATAACTAGACATTTTTAGCACTTCATTATGACAGAGAGAAATTTTTAATGTATTACTAAAGAACAAATCCTTTTTATTTATTGAACAGATGGAAGGTAAGTTGTCCCTAAATGACCAACTGAATGTTAAGAAATTAGAGAAAAATCAAAGTTAGAGAACACTAAATAATATTTTTCTGCATTGTATTAAGATGCATAATCCTGCTGTTGTCCATCCTAGCTGTTCTAAACTGTCTAGACAATTGGCTGAAGAGGGTTTGGGAGAAATACATTTCTTCAGTCTGACCATTTTAATTTTCTTAGGAAAAGGGAAGGGAAGAAGAGGAAGTTTCATCCCCCTGGTTTCTGCAGATGTATCCCAGCAGTGGTCCAGGTCCTACCCTTGATCAACAGACTCCAGGCTCCACACATTTTTGAGCCACTCTGCAGTTCTCTCCTTCCCTGAGGGGAGGCAGCTTCCTCACGACAATAGCTCTCATGGTTCTGTCCGTGAAGGATGCTTAGCTAGTGTAAGGGACTTTAAAATTTCAAAACAGAATATAATGTCTACTAACCTCCTTGACTTCCAACCTGTCCTAGGAGCAGGCTGTAAAAGACAGGAGGGGTCAGGAAGGTGAGGGAGTGGCTTTTTTGTCACTTTGAGTTGGGTCTCTGGGTTACTGAAATCACCATTGCAAAGGGCACTAGAGGTATTTTCTATTTTCTGTGAGGGTCAAAGTAATAGCCATTGGCTAAAGAATCATTCAGAGCTCTCAGTACATTAGAAAATAAGGCAAAACTTCCATTCATTCACTCTCAAGAGTCACCAAAATGACAGGCGATTGTAGAAGGCAGAAGGGCAGCCACAGAAGTCTTCAAATCTACTTGGGTGGTTCAGGAAAGGGCATTAGTGAGGCACCATTAGTGTCCCCAGGCTACAAAGTCATGCATAAGTTCCTGTGACCTCTGAAGCCAGACAACCTAGGTCTGCTCTGACCTCCCCTCTTACAGCCCAGGGCAGTCAGAGCTCTGAACTTCAGCTGATTTCTCCCAGAGTGAACCCAGTGGCTGCACACACACTGCAGACTTGCTTTGAGGGATAACAGAGATTATTTAAGTAGTTAGCTTCCCTCTTGACCCATGCCAGTACCGCAATGAAAGCTAGCAGTGGTTGTTACTTACAAAGTGTGGTACATGAAGTAGTGAATGTGTACACAGGCTGCACGCACAGCCACAGTTAGCATGTAGGCTGGTGTGGATGAAGTGTTACAGCACATCAGGGGAAGCGGAGCCCTGGGCCGTCAGCGGGGCGGTGGATGCTGTCTGTTCCAGGCCGGGCCAGCGGGAAGCTCTTGGTAAGGGTTTGGTGGTTTTCTTATCACCACTGCTGGTCACAGGAGCTTCGTGGGAGAGGTTGCATTTGAGGAATGAGCAGGACAAGGAAGGGAAAAGGGCCTTGCTCAGGGAGGGGAGTAAGTGTGGCACAGTGCACTCCAGTGACGACGCCGAGCGGCAGAGGAGGAGTGCCGGGAGCCCTGGCCTGTCCTCCACAGGCTGCTGCCGTCCCCTCAGCAGCGCCTCCTCTTCCTCATGGTGAGCAGGTGCAGGGAGCTACCGGAAGTGGGCTGAATGACGGCCCCAAGGAACAGCACCGCTGCCTTAACCTTCCACCTGTTGCTGTGACCTCACTCGGGAAATTGGTCCTCACAGGTGTGATCACGGGTCTCAGGATGAGGACAGTGTCCTGGGTCATCCATGGGGCCCAGAGCCCTCCAGCAAGTGTCTACAGGGAAACATGCGCGGACATTCAGAGAAGAAGCCATGAAATGTGGCCCCAGATGTGGCACCAGGTGATGCCACCACAAGCTGAGGGGTGAGACAGATGCCAGGAGCCTGCGAGAGGCCTCCAAATTCCTCCCCCAAGACTGCTCTGAGGGAGGGAAGCACGGACACCATCATGGTCACAAGCTTCTGCCTCCAGGACTGTGAGAGGACGGACTCCCGCTGATTGGTATAACCAGGTTTGATGGCGGAGAACAACTACATTGCGCCGAACCTGCACCCTCTGCTGCCCCAGCGCTCTGTCCTCCTGTCTCTGCTCCTACAAGAATACTGGGTGGGCCTACCTCGCCCGGTCTGAGGAGCAGGCTGGGAGGGCTTCTTAAAGGAGGGCTGTTCAGGGATGGGATGTGAGAAGCAGCGTGGACACAGCCCTGGGGCTGCCAAGGGTAGAGACTTAGATCCAAGGCTGGGTCCCCAAAACAGAGTCCTAGTAGGCTGGCCAGGGAGGCCACATCTAGGAGCTGCTGGCCACAGGCACAGCTCAGAGTCCTCGCTTCCTCAGCCCGCTACGGGCTGCCTGTTGTGCCCACTACAGTCTCTGTGTCGAGCCCAACCCCGCTGTTATGGTGCTCACTGGTGGCAGCTTCTGGAAGTTATCAGGGCACGAGAGCAGAGCTGTCCTAAGTGGTGTCAGCACCCTCACGAGAGACCAGGGTTCCCTTCAGGCTCTGCCCGTGGTGGGCAGCATGAATGCAGCGGCTGCCAAGGACCCAAGAAGGGGCCAGCCCATTGCTGCCCTGTGCTCAGATCCCAGGTTCCGGAGTTGTGAAAAATGATTCCTGTTGTTCATAAGCCTCCCTGCTTATGCTGTTTTGTTATAGCAGTCCCAGCGGAGACACAGCCAATCCACTAGCCTTGCTATAAATAATAGATAAGCCTGGATTATTTTAAACTCGTGGAGTCTGGGTGGGCCGGGGGCAGGGGAGGGGCAGCGCTCAGGGAAGTGGGCACACGCTCTCTGGGGTGCTGCGGAACCCAGGTGGTAACCCCAAAAGAAAATCAATAACCACTGCTTCTATTTGTGGCTCTGTTTCCACAGAAACGTGTTTGTGGGTGAATTTGGAAGGCAGATTTACAATGCCAAAACAACCAGTTCTGGGAGAAAAAAAGAGAGCAAGAAAGAAAAGAAAATATCAGTGAAACTTTCTGCTTTTTACTGTAGCCACAAACGTTTGATTTTACTAACGTTCTTCCATTCAGTTAAGTGACAATGACGGGAGCTGGGCACCGAGTAAACGCAGC
>PVJX010004413.1:15016-95237 GCA_004027295.1 Dolichotis patagonum | reverse complement strand
CATGGCTTTATACTATTGTGTTATGTTTGATATTATTGTATTTGAAACTATGCTCAACTATAGCAGAATAAGAGATATGGTGTTAGCTACTGTTGATGTCCAGTTGACTTAATGTAAAGTACTGTGTTGCCTATGTTGTCCTGTTCTGATCTGCTCTGTACTGCCCCCTTTTGTTTTATTGTCTTTCAAATAAAAAAAATGGGTCCTTTTGACCCAAAAATTCCCTGAAGACATCATCTGGGTTTCAGAATGTAAACCCAAACTCAAATGGGTTTAAGTGACTTATACCTCCTCCACCACTATTTAAACCTTCTTTTCCATATTTGTCACAGACATGCCATTTTTTTAGCATCTGATAACACCTCATATGCCTCAGTCACTTGTTTGAATGTTCCATTCTGCTTGCTTTTTTTTTTTTTACAGGGAATCAAACTGAGGACCTTGCACTTGTCAGGCAGGTACTTGTGCCACTGAGCCATATTCCCAGCCCATCTGCTTCTTTATTCTCAGGATTTTTATCTGGGTGTCACTGTAGTACCAGTTTCCAGTATGCTTTCTTGATGTCCTTGTGAAAGGCATGTCTCTGTATGCCTAGAATTTCATAGTAATCCACCATGTTTTAATGATTTTCTGGAACAAGTCCCAGGATAAAGACAACCAGTGGTGAAAATGAGGGAGGTGTGCAGCTGGTTCCCTCTTGGCTCCAGGACTGTACACTGTGATTCCTCTCTCTCAATTCCCTTTCATCTTTCCACATACTTATGTATCCTTGTGAATCTAAACCCAAATTCAGAACTTTTTTTTCTCCCAGTGCTGGAGATTGAACACAAGGCCTCATACATGCTAGTCAAGTGCTCCACCACTTATCTACATCCCCAGCCCCAAGTTATTATTATTTTGTAGTACTAGCAATTGAGTCCACAGTCTCACATACATTGGGCAAGTGCTTTGCCAACTGCTACACCTCTAGCCCTTCAGAACAATTTTTGATTGATTTCCATTTATTTCATGCCCACAAGGATGCATTTCCTAACCATAGGCTGCCTCATAACTTGCTTTTATATTTCATTGTGTCTTTTCCCATCCCACAGTGAGCAACAGGGTGGAGTTGAGGGTTCCCATGGCCAGTGCCTTTAAGAAAGGCCACACAGCCCGCTGCAACTAATTAATCCCAGGCATTTTAAAAAAAACCCTTTATCAACTAGCACAAAAGCACCAACATTGAGTGTCCTTGTGGCTTATAATCAGCCCAATGTAATCTATAATGCCTGTCACTATCCTGCAGGGAATGTCACATTGTCAAAACAAGGTGAGGGGTCTCATGGACGCACACCAGGATGCCTCTGCTTATCCTTGTAACCTGCTGACCCTCTCTGAGGACTTCACTCTTTCACAGTTTCTCTTGGAGAGTAAGTCAGACCTTTGGGAACACACAGTGACTCATGGAGGAGCTCAGAGTCATTTACTTTGCTGTGACAGATAAGGAAAAACAGCCACAGGCCCTGTGCTGGGTCAGATGTTTGAGGGGGAGACATTGTCCAGCTCCAAGGAAGCCTGAGCACAGATGACCCTGTGCAAGGTCTCCCCCTCCTTCCCATCACTGGACTGTAATTCTAACTTTAGCCCACTGAGGCTTTAGCACTGGCCTGCAACTACTTTCTAGTTTTTATAATATCTTTTCTCCTCCTGCCTCTCCAACTGGAGGGGAGCTTCTGATACCCTGGACTCTCTATTCCACTACTGCATTTGGCTAAGGGAATGTCTCAGAAGGACTGAGGGTGACTGTAGAGACCACAGTGACATTCATTAGAGGATACCACTGCCAAGAACTGCTTTTTGGCCTTAGAACAATCCAGGGCAGTAAGAATCACTTTCTCCATTTTACACATGTATAAACTGAAGGTTAAAAAAGTTAAGTGATGGAGACAGGCCATAATGCCATAAAGTGAAGAACAGAGATTAAGCTCACAGCTGAAGAACCCAAAAGACTGAAGGATAAATAAGGGAAAGAAGGAAAAAGAGGAGAGAGAAAAGAGGGAGGGAAGGATGGAGGAGGGGAATAACAGTGACTATAATTTACAAAAGACCCTGTAATAGCTTCTTCTGAATTGCAAACATTTTCTCCGTGAGTTCCTGGTTACTTCAGATGGCAGCCCAGGACGCTAGCCACCAGATACACATGGCTCTGAGGCCCTTGACAGGCCACATGTGTGAGCTGAGATGTCCTGCGAATGTAAAATGCACACATGACTTCAAACACTTCAAATGAAAGAGAATGTATACTATATTATTGAACCTTGCACATACTAGATAGCCCTCTATTGCTGAGACTACCTCCAGCCCTAACACTATGTATTGATCACTCTTGCTCAGTGGTAATATTTTGCACTTGATCTTAGCCAAAAGGCCGAGAAGCGATAGTGGTAATATTTTGGATATGTTAGGGTAAATAAAATTTAACCTATTAAACATAATCACATTTTTTTGTACCTGGGATTGAACTCACAACTTGCACTTGCCAGGCAGGTGCTTATGCTGCTGAGCTGTATTCCTGGCTCTACTCTTTTTTCTTTATGTTGTTCTGGAAATTTTTTACTTTTTAAAAAATTTTATTAGTATAGTGCATATACAATGGGCTACATCGCTAGCTGCATTTTCTTATTTTTACTTTTATTAGCACATGTTTCCAGCACATAATGATTACAGTCATTGTGGGAAATCAGTATGTACATATGACACATCTCAATTCTTTTTTTTTTCCTTTGTACCAAGAATCAAACTCAGGACCTTGCACTTGCCAGGCATGTGCTTATGCCACTGAGCTATATCCCCAGCCCTCAATTCTCTTTTTTTGCCTTCCTCTCCACCCTACAGTTTTTATTTTTTGGTACAGGGGATCGAACTCACAACCTCATGCTTGCCAGGCAGGCACTCGTGCCACTATGCTGTATCCCTGGCTCCCCAGTTTTACTTTATATGTCTTTATCAAGTTAATTATCATAAGCACAGATTCTCAACCAAACTAACAGACCAACATCCCCAGCCTTTTTCAAATTTTTTGAGACTTTCTCACTAAATTGCTTAGGCTGAGCTTGAACCTATGACCCTGTCACCTTAGCCTCCCAGAGCACAGAGATTAGAGATGTGCCACCATGATCAGTTTCCTCTTCAAAGTCTTCCTTTCTTCTCCTCCACCTCCTCCTTATATTTCCCTGAAGCTATATGAAATTTTAAATTATACTCATGGCTCTCATCACATTTCTAACCAGCAGTTGTTCAAGAAACCTAAATGATGTTTTCATTGCAGTGCTTTACAAACTCTGGGAGAGAGGTCTTTCAGCCTTCTGCAGGTCCCAGTGAGGTTCTGGCCTCCTCAGAGACATCAATCATCCATTCACCAGCCAGCAGCAAGTCTGCACAGAGCCCCCTCTGATTGGCAGACTCTGGGCTAGGTACCTGAGGACACAGAGAGGAGCAAGATTCACCCAAGAGTTCAAAACCTTGTGTGATAGGCCTTGTCACTAGTTCAATCAAGGCCTCCCAATACATCCACATCCTAACCCTCAACTTCAGACTGTGCTCTGACTCTGTGCCCCAGATAATTCATATGTTAAAATCTTCATCTCCCACTTGATGCCATTTCCCCAAAAATAAGACCTTACTGGAAAATAATGTTTTGAAAACTAGAGATCAAAAATGCTAGTTCCTCCGGGCATGGTGGCTCACATCTGTAATCCCAGGACTCAGGAGGTTGAGGCAGGAAGATAGTTGTGAGTTCGAAACCAGCCTAGGCTACAAAGTGAGCTCAATGTCAGCCTGAACTGCATAGAGAGACTCTGTCTCAGAAAGACAAAAAAAAAATGCTAGTTCCAATCACCTTATCTTAGCTGACATTACAGAGTAGCCACCACATGAGAAAATAGTGACATATAATCTTTTATGTGACATTGGCCATCACCACGGTAATGACCAGAGTTTATTTTCCAGTTAGGTCTTATTTTCAGGGAAACACAGTGGTATTAGGAGGTAGAGACTTTGGGAGCTGATTAAGTAGCCTTACAAAAAAAGACCTTAGCTGGGGATTTAGTTCAGCAGCACAAGCGCTTGCCTGGCAAGTACAAGATCATGAGTTTGATCCCTGGTACCAAAGAAAAGAAAGAGAAAAAAAAAAGACCCAAGAGATTTCTTTCACCCCTCCCCTGAGTGAGATTAGGGTGACAACAAAGCTATCTAAACAGCAATCATCACCACCACAGAATTCACCAGCATCTTGATCTTGGACTTCCAGCTTCCATAATTGTGAGATAAATTTCTACTGTTTATATGCCACCCAGTCTGTGGTGTTTTGCTATAGCAGCCAAAGCCAACTAAGCCATTAGGCAAAGAGGAAAAAAGGATGCTAATCAGTTGCCCCTAAAATAAGAAACTATATAGTTTAAGGAAGGTATTAACCAGGGGGCCTCCTGAGTGGAAAGGGAGGCCGAAGTGTCAAGGTCTCAGGAGATGTGACTGCAGAAGCAGCCTCTGCTCTCCCAGCCCTAAACTTGGCCTGTGAGCTCCAGCCAGCACCATGGTTTGCTCAGCTGCAGAAGGTGGCCCCACCCTAGCCAGGTGGTGCTCCCACATGGGAGTGGGCTCTGGTATCTTCCCCTTCCCGTAGCCACCTAGCTGTCACCCTCATGCCTGTTCTGCCCTCATGCTCTCTGCTGTCCCTCCACTTGCACCCCAACAACTACTGCAAAAACACATTCTGGCCTGTTACCTGAAAGCCCCCTTGGAGAAGGTTGTTTGCATTTTGCTATATGACATGAACATCCTCATCCCTGAAATAACATCTTTTGAGCTCTCCTTTGAAGTTTGCTGGGAACAAATCCACACTGCCATGTTCAGTCAGTAACCTGCCAGATGTTCCCATGCCTAAGAGGCTTGTGTGTGTGTAGAGGCACCCACCCTCCCAAGGCTATGCAGAGGCAAATGCTTTGCTAACTTGGAACATAATGAAGTGGCTTCAAATGCCTCACACTCAACATCAGAAACAGAGCAGGCAGCATATTTCAGAGGTTCCAGAGCCTGCACAGTCTGAGTCTAAGTATGGGGGCATGAGTCTGCTTCTCTGCTAAAAGCTTCCCCCATCTCCACCAAACATCTTCCATGATTCAACTTGGAGTCTTCCTGAGCACCAACTCTGTCAGACAGGGTTCTGGGCTCTGGAGATGAATAACAAACATAACTCTTGACTTAGGTAAATGCCACAGGATACAAAATGGACAAGGCTGTAGGGGTCTGAACCAGGCTGCTGGAGAAACTCAGTCTGTCCAGTCATGGAATGGGGAACACTAGAAATTTTGGGGTGAGGGATCTATCTCTGAGGGTGTGATGAAAGCTAGCCAACAGTCACTCACCAGGCCACCTGGCTTATAAATGAGATTCAGTGACCCTGTGCTGCCTCAGGCACAAACAAATCTTAACCTTGCAGGTTCTGTCTACCTGGATGGGGCTGAGCACAGCCAATCAAAGATGCTATTGCTTAATCTCAGGACTCTGCTTTCAGGGGTTTGATTTCTATACACACTGTTTTTCTTTTCTTTTTTTCCCTTAAGTCTTATGTTATACAACAGCAAAGAGAAAAAAAGCAAGTATTAGCAGCAGAGGATACACCCTGAGTTCTCTGTACACAGGACCCAGGTGTGTGGTGAAGTAAATGCTGTGAGGCAAAGACCTACAGACTGACATTTTACAAAGGTTCCCAAAGGTATAGAAAACAGGGCCTGAAGGCCCAGATGCCAAAGTGATGGGCAACAATCAATGAAGAATGCTTGTGCTAGCTATTGATGTCTGATGTGTTTGTTATAATTGGTTTCCCAACCAGACCAGCCTCCTCTATTAATTGTACATGTTTCTCTTAACAAAAGTGACATATGGGTGGAGGCAACATGGGCCTAGAGATGAGGGTGCCTCTCCATCTAAGGACATATGTGTGAACAGAGCTCAAGGCAACGAGCAAGGCCCAAAGGTCATTTCTTCTTCAGGACTGTCTGGACAGCTAGCTTGTTGGAATTGCTTACATTACTGTGTCACCTTGACATGCCACTGAATGACAATTTTCCTGGGCCCCCTAAATCACAATGCTCCCAGGAGGACTATTCCTGAAAAGTCCTCTGCAGCTCAAGTTTGATTGTACATATATGAGTCCCTTCCAGAAGCTTCTGGAATTCAAACACAATACTCAATCCACTGGCAAACTAAGATTAGTAGGAGAAAGTTAAGGGATAAATACAATGTGTGCACAATTATGAAGCATCTCTTCCCAAGTATTATTAATTACAAAGGAAAACATCATGACTTTAGGTGGTGACACTGCCTAGACTGAGGGATGAAGGTGAACATCACTAGGTATATGACACCTCCAACTTGACCTTTGTGGGATTTTTTCCCCCCAAAGTCCATATCTCATCTAATCATAAGAAAACCTCAAGGACTGGGTAGGGTAGTACACACCTGTAATCCCAGCTCCTTGGGAAGCTGAAGCAGGAGGATCCTAAGTTTGAAACCAGCTTGGACAACTTAGCAAGTCTCTGTCTCAATATAAAAATTAAAATGGGCAGAGGCTGAGGCAGGAGGATCATTGAGAGTTTGAGATCAGCCTGGGCTACAAAGTGAGCTCAAGGCCAGCCTGAACTGAATAGTGAGACCCTGTCTCAAAAAGACAAAGTAATAATAATAATAATAATTAATAAATAAAATAGACTGAGGATGTAGCTTGGTGGTATAGTGCTTTTCTAGTGGTAAAGTGCTTGCCTAGCATGTACAAGGTCTGGGTTCAATCGTCAGTACTACAAAAAATAAAAGATAATAAGGAAGAACTGCTTTGGGTAAGCTCTAATTGAGGGACTTTCTACCAAACTCCTGACTAGTATTCTTCAAAAGATTAAAGCCGAGACTAAAAGTTATCACCAGCCCAAAGAGACTAAGGAGATATGATGATTAAAATGGGACCCTGGAACACAGAAAGGACACTAGGAGAAAAATTGGTAGGTCTGAGTTGAGCTAATAGCATTGTGACAGTGATCAGCTTTGTTGTGGATGTGTGTGGAGGACCACCTGAACAACTCTCCTTGAATAAAGGGCAATTATCTCCACTTTGGCTAAACCTGGACCTATCTCCATGTACTGATATGAGTTGGCTAGGCCATTTCTTTATCCCTTCAATTGGCTTTAAGCAATGTAAATAGGGCTGACTGAGGTGCCCATGTGTAATCTTTGAAGCCATGCAACAATCACTGTTCCCCAGCTCATGACTCCCCAAAAGATATGGTCAAGCCAGGTGGAGTGAAGAGCCACACTCCATGCTGTCAACTAGGGTCAGTCTTGAGATAATAGTCTATGACTTCCCAAGGCAGAAAAGTTTATGCATCAGAACTGAAGCACCACCCCAAAACATTAGATGCTACCTCAATTGTGTTATGCAGATTATTCTTTCTGCATATCCTGCCCTCTGCATATTGCAGAGGTGATCTCTGGCCATCTATCTAGCCCAGCACATAGCACTCATGTGCTTCCCCCCTTTCTCACAGTCACTGATCCTCAAGCCACTCCCTTGTTCACGAGTAAATTCATTCTGGGCTGGGCCTTTGGTCAAGGCCTTTGTTCTAGTGAACCACTATCTTGGCTGGACTTAGCACCTCCTTGGCTCTCCATAACTGTAAATATGTCTTAGTGTCTTTATTCTAGCTATGGGTTGCACTGAAAGCAGCACGCTGGAATTAACTTGCTAGAATTCCAATAACTTTTCCATAGCATTACGAATATAAACTTCTCGTACTGTGACGAGGACCGGGAAGAGCTCTCTATAGATGTGGAATGCTAATATTCTAAGAAGTCAAGTGGTTCTATAGGAACTCTCTGAGTTATCTTTATAATTCTTCTCTTAAGTCTAAAATTCCTTCATAATAAAGTTTTTAAAATGTAAAAAATTGCCAATCATGGAGGCATGTGCCTCTAATCCCAGCACTTGGGAGTCTGAGGCAGGAGGGTCACTGTGAGTTTGAGGCCAGGCTGGACTACACAGTGAGACCATTTCTCAAAAAAATTTTTTAATAAATAAACAAAATATAAATAAATAAAAATCTCAGCTCTTCCCCCTCTGGCTGAGCCCCACTCCAGAGAAAGCTAACTACCCTCAGCTGTCACTCACCTTTCTGCATTTTGTCCTTATATGGTTAAATCAATAGCTATATCTTCATAGTAAATAATTCTGTCCATGGTGTTTTAATGGGCTCCTGCATTGGAGCTGTCAAGAGTATTTTTGTCAACAGAACAAAACCATTGATTTTCTGCCTGTCTGTCTAGGGTACAAAGAGTTACTTGAAACCTTGGATCAGGAATCAGAGCTGGAGAGACAAAACCAGCCAGAGCCCCCTCCCAGCACCGCTACAAGGGTGGGTAACAATTCCCTTTCCATTCTACCCTCACTGCAGTTTAGCTTCCAAGTGAGAAAGTGTGAAACAGTTTCAGTATGCAAAGGATCTTCAGGAGCTAGCACAGGAATCTAAAGCCACTTTTCTGAGAGTCTCAGTGTGGGCAGTAGATGAACATGCCTGTTACAGCAGGTGACCACAGGACTCGACAGAAGGAGGTAAGGTTGTGTCCCCATGTGTGTCCCACAGCACTGAGCTGGTGGCTACAAGCCCTCCCAGGACCAACTTGTTCCTGTCCTTGTTGAGTGATGTTCTTAATCACTCTTAATCACTCTTAAGCTAGAACCTGCACATGTGCATGAGTCATATAGATGAACATAAGTGGTGCCTGTGTCCGAAGGGGGAAAAGAAGTGAACAATAGGATTTAGTGAGGCACTCTCACTCCAAACTCAGCTCAGGACCAGTACCTACAGTGCTACAGTCTAGGGACTGCAAGGGACCTGGCAGCAGCTGGCTGGGCTGCCACAAATATCTTCACAGTTAAGCACAATCTAGAGAAGGCAGTTGGGCCAGGGATATGGCTCAGCGACACAGAATCTGCCTGGCAAGTGCGAAGTCCAGTTTGATTCTCAGTCCAGAAAAAAATAAATAAATAAAAGGAAGTCAATTGCCAAAATAGATGAAGGGGAAGAGAGGATCCTCACTGAGCTCCAGGACCGGCAGTTGAAAAGGACAAAGTAGGCTGATCTGGCAGTGCCCCCAGGGGACCCAGAGAGCCAACCATAGACAGGTTTCAGCTCTACTGCATAGCTCTTGCTGAGGTCATCAATGGCCTTGTGATGTAAGGCCTGAAAGGGGGACCCATACCATGTTCTGCTTTGATATACAGAACCAGGAGGGCCTCCAACAATCTCATGGCAACCTCCCTTCCCCACTGAGCCAGAGATGGATCACCAACCAAACAATGCTTCATATCAATGAGGCATAGCTCCTGTATTCTTTTGTTTTGTTTTGTTTGAGACAAGGCCCCACCATGTAGTTCAGAGTGGCCTTGAACTCACTATGTAGTTTAGGCTGGTCTTTTAACTCTCGGTAATCCTTCTGCCTTATTCTCCCAAGGGCTGGAATTACAGGTGTGTGCCCCGTGGTCAGTAGTTTCTGTATTCCTGAGCAAGCCCTCCATGGAGTCATGCAAACAAGCCCATTCATCCTTCTACAAGAACCAGGAGACCCCACCACCCTCTTGATGCTGTATAGTCTACTGCCCTCAGATCTTGCTGGCTCCTTCTATTCCTGAGGACAACCCCTGGTCCTGATGTGGCTTGCAATGTCCTCCTCTCATAGATGTGAGTCCATTTAACTAATAACTGCAGTCCATCTCACCTTTCCAGAGTCAGGTGTTAGAACATCCCCTAACTCACCCACAGGAGTGAATGACAGGCCATGGAAACAGACCTGTGTGTTGCTAACTCCATCTAACTCTAGGTTCTCTACCGGAAGTGTTTTGTTCCACTCCACAGACACTTTGTCTGAAGACATTTTATGTTTTTTGTGTTTGTTTGCTTATTTTTGAGACAAGGTCCCTTATGTATCCCAGATTAGCCTTGAACTCAAGGCAATCCCCTGCCTCAGCCTCCCAAGTGCTGGAATTACAGGTGAGTGCCACCACACTTGGCTGTGTTATCTGGAGACATTTTTGGTAATCATGATTTCAGGTGCTACTGGCCTCTTCTAGGTACTGACCAGAGGTGCTGCTAAAATCCCTGTACTGCACAGGATAGCCACACACCTAAGAACCATGGGGACCCAAATGTCAGCAGTGCTGAGGGTTACACCCTGTACTAATGCTAGCAACAGTACTTCATACCTGCCAGCATCCCCTGGAAATACCCCTGGCATGGACTACAGAAAGCAATCTCCTTCTTGTCTTCCTATGCCAGTCTGTGGTTTGCTGTCCCCCATGCGCTAGCTCTAAATATTGGGGGCCTACAGATTCAGTTCTTTTCCCTTCTCTGCCCCTTAATACCATCACTCCATAGATTACAGCTAACAATTTCACAGTTCAGAACATCTGGCACACATGCTGGCCCCACATTAATACAGTACCTCCAACCTAAGTATCTCTGTCTCTGACAGACTCTTTTTCTTTCTTTCTTTTTCTTTCTTTCTTTCTTTTCTTTCTTTCTCTCTTTCTTTCTTTCTTTCTTTCTTTCTTTCTTTCTTTCTTTCTTCTTTTTTCCTTTCTTCCTGGTAGTGGAGATTGAACCCAGACCCTTTGCAATGAGTTGCATCCCCAGCCCATTATTTATTTTCTATTTTGAGACAGAGTTTTAGTAAATCTAGCTTTCCTAAACCAAGCTCAAATTTGAAATCCTCCTGCCTCAGCCTCCCAGAGTGCTGAGATTACAGATTTTACCAGCATACATAACTCTCCTGCACTATTTGAAGTATGTATATCCGATTTCTACCTGAATGTCTCCTCTTAGAAGTCTGAGGAGGGTCTCAAATTTAACACATTAGAAGTGGACCTAATCCCCCTTTCAACCCCTCAAACCTGTTCCTTTCACAGCCACACCCTTCCAGGTACTCATGCTAAAAGCCTTAACATCCTCCCTAGCGCCTCCTGGCACAACTCAAATCAGTCTACACACACACACACACACACACACACACAGTTTTCTTTGTGCCCTCACTGCCTCCTGTTTGTCACACAATAAAGACTTGTCCCACATAAAGACTGCCGCAGTCCTCTTCTGGGTCCCCTGATTCCAACTTTACAACCCTCCTTTCTCTCTACAACAACCAGGCCCATCAAGGCCTCAGCACCCTTACTGCATAAGGAGTGACAGTCCTAGTCCTCCACAGGCCCTTACACTTCCCATCTTTTCTTCTCCCCTTTCCATCTCCATGACTCAACTCCACAGCTCCCAGCTTTAGGCCTTTGTACTGGATATGCTGTCTGGAATACTCTTTATCAGCATGGCTTGATTCCTTCAAGATGTTGCTACATGAATCCTTCCCTGGTTACTTCTTTTTTTAATATAATTAGTTAATTAAGAATTTATTTTTTGAAACAAAGTTTTACTGTTACCAGGGCTGGCTTCAAACTCCTGGGCTCAGGTGACCTTCCTGCCTCAATCTCTCTGTACCTGACTCCTGATGACTCATTTTTTAAAATGCCTCTGTTGGCAGGCATGGCTCATGCCTGTAATCTTAGCACTTAGGAGGCTGAGGCAGGAGGATCACCATGAGTTTGAGGGCAGCCTGGGCTACGTAGTGAGTTCAAAGCCAGCCTGAACTATATAGTGAGACCTTGTCTCAAAAAGAAAGGAAAAAATGAAATTAAGAGAACAGTTCCATTTATAATAACGTCAAAAAGAACAAATAGAAAAAAATTGAACAAAAAATTCAAAACTTAAACTTACGTTGTATCAGTAAGATCACTTGAACCTGGGGCCAGGGATATATCTCAGCAGCACAGCCCCTGCCTGGCAAGCACAAGGTCATGAGTTTGATTCCCAGGGCCAAACAAACGAAATAAAGTCAGCCTGTGTGGCATACTAAGACTTTGTTTCAAAAATTAAATTAAAAATACATAAAAAGAAATCATCAGAAAAGTTTTCATGATGGTCCTCCACTTATGATAGTTTATGATTTTTCATCTTTACAGTGGTCTGAAAGTGACAATCAATAAAATCAACTTAGAATCTTAAACTTTTATCTTTTCCAAGTCTAGCAACAATTTGATATTCTCTCACAATATCCAGCTGTACATTAATATTCATGCTCTGAACATTTTTAAAGTAGACTAGTTGTAAGCTATGATGTTTGGTGGACTGCATGAAGCATTTCCAGTTTACAGTGTTATCAAAACATATGATAAGCTTATTGGGACATAACCCAGTCTTTTCTTTTGTCCTTTTGTGGTACTGGGGATTGAAATGAGGGCCTTGTACATGTTAGACAAATTCTCTACCACTGAGCTCTATCCTAGCTCTTTATACTTTGAGACAGGATCTTACTAACTTCCCCAGACTTAAAATTCTCAGACCTCCTGTCCAGCCTCTCAAGTAGCTAGGACTATATAGGCAGGTACTCTCTGCCTAGCTATAATCCCTCCTTAAGTCAGGGAGCATCCCTGTATTCTGAAAGCTACAAAATATTGTTGAAAGAAATTAAAGAAGACTTAAAGAAATGGAAAGACACCACAAATTCATGAATTAAAAGATTTAATGTTGCTAAGAGAACAATACTTCCTGAGTTGATCTACTGAGTCAATAACATAATTCATTCCAAAATCCTACCTGGATTTTTGTTTAGTTTTTTGTGATGCTGGGTAGTTGGACATCCCAGGCATGTCAGCCAGGTTCTGTTCCACTGAACTACACCCCCAGCTCCCCAACTGTCTTCTATGGCAACCAAAAGACTGATGCCAAAATTTACATAGAAATGTAACAAACTCATAATAGCTAAAACAGTCCTGAAAAAAAAAGCTAAGAACTCATACTTCCATATTTCAAAATTTACTACAGAGTTTCAGTAATCAATACAGTGCTGTACTGGCATAAAAACAGACATAGAGCCCAGTGGAACAGAACTGAAGGTCCCAAAAGTGAATATGTAATGACTCTGTGCATACACAAAAAAACACTGAATTATACACTTTAAGTGGGTAGATCACACAGTATGTGAATTATATCTCTATGAGGTTGTTATAATGAATACAGCCCCAATCCTACCTTCCTTGTCTATCTTGTGCCACATGCCTTTCACTTGTTTCACTGGTGCTTTTTGTGTCTCTCCTGGCTGACCACAGCATCTCCATATTCTGCTGTGTGGAGCTATGCTTTCATCACCATTATCAATTTTAGGACATTTCCATCAAGGGGATCCCCATGCAGGTCCCTGAATGGAGGTGGCAAGAGGCTTGCCCCTGCCAGAATTTGCCTCAACCCGTTGCCTATAGGGAGTGGGAGAGGCAGCGCCTGCCCTGGGAACTGCAATGACATATCAGTGCTACTGCTATCAATACTGTTGTGCGAATCAGCTCTCCCCAAGCACTCTTACCCAACAGGGCTAGAGCGAAAGTCCCCTATCCAAAGAAACACAGATGTGCAGATCCACAAGAGCACAAATACACCTGAAATGACGCAGCCTCAGCACAGGCCAGGTGAGCCTGATACCCTGAAGTTTCTCATCCATAGGGCCCAGCTTCAATCTCAAGGGCTCATCTTCCCTGGGAACAAGACATACACTGCTAAGAGACTGCAGGTGAAGATCTGTGAATGAGAAGTGGAGCTAGAGGTTGAGAGGAAGGTAAAGTAGGCTTCTCTGTGCCAGCTAGGGGACCCAGTTGAGTGAGGCAGCTCCAGGCCAACATCATAATCATCTGACAGTTCTTAAACAGAACCCCAGCCAGATGTAGTAGTACATGCCTGTAATCCCAGCACTCTGGGAGGTTGAAGCAGAATGATGGTAAATTCAAGCCCAGCTCGGACTACTTAGTGAGTTAACAAGACCCCGTGTCAAAATTAAAAAATAAAAAATCTGGAGATATAGCTCATGCAAAATCTTTGGGTCCAATTCCTAATAAGAAAGAGAGACAGAGAGACACAGAGACAGAGAGAGAGATAGAGAGATAGAGAGAGACAGAGAGAGAGAGACAGAGAGAGAGAGAGAGAGAGAGAAGAAAGAAGGAAAGAAAGAAAGAAAGAAAGGAAGAAAGAGAGAGAGAGAGAGAAAGAAAGAAAGAAAGAAAGAAAGAAAGAAAGAAAGAAAGAAAGAAAGAAAGAAAGAAAGAAAGAAAGAAAGACTCTAGGGCCCTGGAGACCTGTTGAACCTCAGGGGAGAGAAGGCCTGAAATCCTCAGGTATGTAATGAAGCCAGACAACCCTGACAGCAACTAGGGTCAGGCCCTAGGGAAAAAGTCGAGAAGTGGAAAATGGGGCAGGCCAGGGGGGAGAAACCACTGTTTGTGCTTGTGCCTCAAGGCCTACAAGCATAGACAGACGGCGAGGTCATTGCTTTGGGGTCTGCAGTAGGCAGAATTGTGACCCCAAATAAATCCCCACAGACACAATATCTCAAAGCAATACCAACATGTTCCCTTACTGCTCTGTGGTCAGAAGTTTTCTGAGTGCAGTTTTCTGAGCTAAAATCCAGGTGTCCCAGGCACTTTTCCTCCTGGAGGATCTGCCTTCCTTCTCACTTGTTAGGATTAGGGCATTGTCTTAGGTCTGGAATTGCTTTCTTATCCATCCCACCACCACCAGCTGCACCCTACCCTATCCTACCTTGCCTTCCCACTTTGAGGCTCCTCTTGCAGATGGGGCTCTGAGAGACCTTCAGGTCCCCCTCTGGCCCTCAGACCTTTGTCTTAAAGCATTTGTGTTTACACAGGGCAGCAACTAGAAATTTGTTTCTGGTAGGAATACTGAGCTTATGGTATTTAATGAAAACCAGACTACACCCCATAGACCTTGCCTGGAGGGGCACCAGCTCCCCTGTATTTTAGAGAGCAGTACTGAGGTCTGTGGTCCAGTTCACCCACCTGGACCCATGGGTGTGAACACTGGTGTGAACAGATATACCATCCCAGATTCTTCTCTGCACCTTGTCCTGAAGCTACTGGTCCCATGGGCCTTGTCTGAACCCTGCTCCTCTTCCTGGATGGCTTGCCCTATTAATTTTCTATGCTGTATAACAAATGCCCACAATCTTAGTCACTCAAGATAACACACATTTATACCAATGGTTCTATAGGTTGGGATTCTGAGAAGGGTCCTCTGCCCAGGGTCTCACAAGGTAGTGATTTAGGGTCCTAAATCTGGGTCCTCTCCCAAGCTCATGCAACCATGGACAGGACTCACTGCCCTGTATCTGAAGGCCTGGGGGTCCCTGTATACTGCTAGATGATGCCACTCAGTTTATTAAGGCTACATGCTGTTCTTTTTTATGTGGCCACACAGATATCACTGCACAGCTATTTTCTTACAACTAGAGAACTCTCTCTCTGCCTTCTGCAGCTTCTGACCCCTAGAGCCCCTTTTACTTATTTCTTATCATATAAGTGATATTCTTATCATATAAAACAAACCATTTGACAGTTGACAGTAAGCAACTCATTATCATCTAGTACAATCACAGTGGTACACAATCCCCTTAATCTAGTTCCAGAACACCCTAAGAGATGTTCTTTTAAGAGCCTGCCTCAGCCAGGTGTGGTGACACACACTTATAATGCCAACACTCTGGTAAACTGAGGCAGGATGGTGGAACGTTCAAGCCCAATGGTGGCACATGCCTGTAACTCCAGCAGTTGAGAGGCTGAGGCAGGAGGATTATTGCGAGTTCGAGGCCAGCCTGAGCTACAATGAGTTCAAGGCCAGCCTGAACTTCATAGTGAAACCTTGTCTCAAAAAGACAAAAGAAGAAGGAGGAGAAGGTGTAAGCCCCTGCCTGGCAAAAAAGGGCTGAGGATGTAATTCAGTATGAAGGACAAAGACTCTGGGTTCAATCCCCAGTACCCACCCCCCACACATACACACAGGCTCTTCTCATTAGTCAGGCCTTCCCAGAAGACCCTCCCTTACAAAGAACTCACAGTCAGTTGATTAGCATCACAATCACAGAGATGACATCTATCAAATTCACAGGTCTCCCACACTCAGGGCTGGGGGGTTTTCAGGACATGTACACCAGGTGCTGGAGGTCCTGAGTGTTCTGCCTCCTGTGTCTGTCCCCCTTTATGCTTTCCTAAAGGTACGCTTTCTCTGCTCCATGTGAGTCCCCCCACACACACACTGCCCCTCACTCAGGCCATGGGCAGATGAGTGTGGGTGTACTGATTCCTGTAACATGGCTCCTTCTCAATTTCAGTTTACTCATCTACAAATGAGGATAATAACATAGGTACTTGACAAATACCTGAAAAAACATAGATTGTCCCCCTATAGATCAACCCCAAGCGCCGGGTATTGAGAATTTTAAACACATTCTGTGTATACCTCACCGACAGAACACACAGCAAGTGCCTAGAGAATGCCAGCTGTCATCATCACCATCATCATCTGTAGCTGTCTCCTCTTCTCTCCTTTCTAACTCCCAGGAATGCAGGGCTCTTTCTTGAGCATGCCATGAGGGTCCAGTGAACTCACTAGTGACCAGAGTCTGACTGTTTCTTCAGGATCCCTGTGTCTTGCCTGTCACACCCCACCCTTTCCTAGCCTGCATACGTTCCCACAGCTAGGCTCCCCCCCCAACAGGACTGGCAATCAGTGAAGCATGAGAGTCCCTCCCCACCCTACCTACACTGGGGCCTCCCTCCCAACCAGAGCCTAGATAAGTAAAACCAGGGGCCAATCTCTGGATACTTCTCCCCAGCATTGGCATGTTTAGAAGGAGTCCCCCTTGCTGTGATCTGTAGGAGACAAGACTTCCCTGTGGCAGTCAAAGAGTTTGTCACTGGATCAGCTTCCCATCAGATATCCAGGCCACCCTTGTGGGAGAAGGAAGGGAGAAGGTAGGATCTGGCCAGCCCCCCATAGCGTGGGGCCCAGGGAGGGATGCAGGGAGCAAAGAGATGGCGAGAACAAGATCTCCAATTGTTCTAGCTTGCCCAACTGTAGATCTCATTTTCCCCTTAATCAGAAGACTCATGTATGAAATCCTTCTGGCAACAGTTTTGCATTAACTGTTTTGGTTCACTGACTGTTTTTGTACAGCTCTTCCAGCAAAAAGTACGTACAATGTGGCTCAGATTAAGCAGTATGAAAGGAATTCTCAGCCTCAAAACCTGGAGCTTGGCTTTGAGCTGGAGAAGGCCCTTGGTCTTAGGTCCCAGAAGCCTCAGCAAGCCCTGTTTCCAGGGTCGTATTCCACAGGTTCCATTGTTAACAGAATGCCTAAGTTGTGTCCCAGGGTGATGAAGAATGAAACTACAGATGCAGGAGGTATGGTGCAAGCAAATTTATTTAAAAGATGTAAAGGCAAGGAAGTAGAGCTCCCACTAGCTGGGAGGTCCTGAGTAGGATACCTAAAAGGGCTCTTTGTCTAGGAGTTTTTAAGAGACCTAGAAGGGAGCTCAGGTCATTGTGTAAGCTATATAATCTCTACTCAGTAGGAGACTACATAATTTTCAGGATCCAACCTATGCAGTGTTCATGTAGTACCCGTGCAGGTCCAAAATATCCATGAGTCAATGGCCTAATTGATGATGGTTTGAGGAGATCCCAGATAGGCAAAAGATACCTGGATAGAGGTTTTCGTATGATTCCTGGAGGGTCACAACTCAGCAAATTACATTTTGGAATTCCTGGCTCCATTTGGGGGCTGCTGTCCCCACTGCCTAATAAAATCCTAACTCCTGCCTTAATAATTCCTGCTATACTATCATTTCTGAAAAGATGGGACTGGACATCCTAGAAGCAGGTTCAGGGGCTAGGATATCACCCAAGGCTAGGTGGCACATGTACCTAGGAGTCTTGGTGGCTTTGGTGGACCTTGTCATTGTCTCCTTGGTGGCTACCACAGCCAGAGCCTGCAAGAGCAGGCCTTCAACTGCAATCCCAGCCAGACCCTGCCCACAGCCCATGGTGGAGACAACATATGGGGCCCTGCCTGTAGACCCAGCAGACTGGCAGCCTCCAGGAATCAGCACAGGCCCTGCCTTACCTGCTTACCCTCAACCCACCAAGGATTTTGAGCAAACCTTTTACCCAGACCAACTAAACCTGCACACACTGTGCCTCCAGTTGCCCTATACTCATTGTCCTGTGCCAGGAGGCCAGAGTGTCTCCTAGGTGAGCTGCAACAAGACTAGCTGCTGCTGTTGGAAAGGCTGTGGTGCCCAGCCCCTGTGTCACCAACAGGGCACAGGAGCCTGGGACTAGAATGAACCAGAACACAGGACTGTAGCCCATGGCTTGGCAGCAGTTGGGGCATGAGCCTCACTGGAGATAGAGACTGTTCTTCCCTAGGTTCTGCATTTGTCTATTTGGTTTCTTTCTTTCTTTCTTTCTTTCTTTCTTTCTTTCTTTCTTCCTTCCTTTCTTTTTTTTTTCTTTTTTTTTTTTTGTAGTACCAGGAATCAAAACTCATGACCTTGCACTTGCCAGGCAGACACCATGCCACTGAGCTATATCCCTGGCCCCTTGTTTATCTATGTGGCATCCTCTCATTATAGGCCAAACCACCAGCCATCTTGTTTTCATCTTTCCTGTCACCCAGGGCCCTACTTTAGAACTGCTTCCTTACCCACCCTCACACTACAAGCCATCACACTGTGCCCTGAATCACATGCAGCCAAGTACCAAGCAACCGGAAGACTGTCTGTGCCCAAAGCCCTTCAGTGGCCTTCACTCTGCACTCTGCCATGCTGAACTCTGCCTTTCCCATGGGGAATCCAAGAAAGGCCTTGGTCTTATCTTTCTCCTCACTTACTCCTTTGGTTTCCTGCCTGATCCTGGAGCCATCGCTGTAGCTCTGGGTGGTAAGTTCTGTCCCCTCCACTCCAAAAGTGGCAAAGGCCTCTTTCAATGGCAAGGCCTCTCTGTGTAATTACTCAGTAAACGCCATAAGTTAATAATCACCAGAGTACATTTTGCAGCTAGTTTGTGACCTGGATGTCTGGCAGCCAAAACAGGCTCAGGACCTTCACAGGAGTCCGGGAGGCAGTGAGTCTTTAGGCACTTTCTGGGAAAAAAACATAAGCCAGGAAATACTGTAAAAGTCTTGCTCCAGCCAGATGCAGAGCCACGTGCCTGTAATCCTAACCACTCAGGAGGCTGAAGAAGAAGAATCACAGATTGAAGGAATTTAGGAATTGAAGGAATTGTCTCAAAATAAAAAGAGCTAAGGGTATAGCTCAGTGGTATAGCAAGCCTGGGTTCAGTGACCAATATCTGGATACATGGACTCACCAACAGCATCTGTTCAGCAATCCTCCTGCCTCAGGCTCCCAAGACCTGGGATTTCAGGTATATACCATCATACCCAGCTACAAAATCAACCATTTTAAAATGAACAGTACAGCCAGGCATGGTGATGCATGCCTGTATTTCCAGTACTCAGGAGGCTAAAGCAGAAGGATCATCACAAGTTTGAGGCCAACCTGGGCCTCATAGTAAACTCAAGGCCAGCCTAAACTATACAGTGAGACACTAAAAAAAAACTAACAATGCAATGGCATTTAATGCATTCACAACACTGGGCACCCACTACCTCTTTCTTGTTCCAGAACATTCTCATCATTTCAAAACGAAACCCTGTAGCCATTAAACAATCACTTCCCAGTCCCTCTTACATCCACTTCCAGACAACCACTAATCTGCTTTAATCTTCTTGAATCTGCCTATTCTGGACATTTCATATGAGCAGACTCACATAATATGTAATTTTTCATAATAGGCTTATCCCACCTAGAATAATGTTTTTTGAGGATCATCCACACAGTGGCATATGTTAGAACACCATTCTTTTCAGGGGCTGAGTAATAAAAACCCCACTGTATGGATATATCACAATTTTGTTTACCTCCTTGTCCACTGGAGGACATTTGGGTTATTTCTACCTTTTGGCTATTCTAAACACAGCTGCCAAGAACATAAGTGTACAACATATTTTATGAGGAGGGCCTATTTTATAGTCAGGACTTTTTTTTTCTTTATTTTTGGGGTGCTGGGAATGGAATTAGGGCCTCAAGCATGCTAGGCAAGTGTTTTGAAACTGAGCCACATCTCCAGCGCTCATAGTCACAATTTTTCTTAAGCAACCTATTCCATAGCACCTGCTGTCCTTCCTGCCCTGCCACAGCTGGGTCCCCTTCAAGGTACAAGTAAATGGACTCTATCTGAGGGACTCTCCTGTCCAGGGCAACTCTTCCCCCATCATGCTCCATATTTTCTGCTGCTTCTACACTTCAGTAAGTGCTTTATTTTCTTGGTTGCTTGGTGGTTGGCTCAGATTCTCCAACTACACAGGGATTCCATGCAGTTAAGGACAGCCTACCCACCCACCGTGATGTCCTTGGAGCCAGTCCTTTGATAACTTCTGGCTGAAAGAATGAACAAACTTGTGGGGCCCTTCCAGCCACTCTCCTGATTTATCAAGAATCCCAACAACAACAACAACAACAAAAAAAAATATATGGTAGGTGGCTTCCCAAACTAAAGCATCAGAGGGCCTTCCCACTGTCTCTAGCCCACCCTGGGTCATGGCTAAAGCAACCCAGAAGGATCCCTTGGAATTTGTAACCTGGATGCTCTCAGTGGGAAAAAGGACCACCCGGATGGGCAGGCAAAATAAAAGGGGCTTGGGCCTAGGGGAAGGCCTCTACCTGGGATCTAATTAATTTGAAGTTACTCAGGCTCCTCTCTCACCTGGGTTCTGGCTCCCTCCTACACCCCAGAATGTCCTTAAACCTGGCTAGGGTGACAGGTCCCACCCCTATCCACTCTAGGGCATATGGACCAGGAGAAAACAACATTTCCCCAAAGCACCCCATCCTCAGGTGAAGTCACTGACAGGTGATACACCAGACTTCACCCTGGGAGCCAGTTTCTCCTTTCCTGCCCTGAACAGCCCCCTTAGGAGCCTCAACCTGGCCCTCCAGTCCCATCCACTCTGACATAGGAAACCAGCCCAGTCCTGGGCAAAAGGGCCACCCAAAACCAGGGCCTCATGCTGGCCTCACTGACCCATTTCCAAGGCCAGTGAGGCAGGCAGCATGACCCAGGACCCCCTCTGCAGAAGACAGACTCCTACCCCAGGATGACAATTCACAGTTTAAGACACTGATACATTTGGTATTTTGGGGACACTGAAGCACTTGGAGCCATCTGCAAATGGAAGCCCCAGAGCAAGAACTCTGTGTTCACCCCACCTCATCCTCACCATCCTGTGGGCCCTCAACCCAGACTAGGTATAGCCAGGAAGCTGGGGCTTAGGGAGTCCCCAAAAGTAGAAGCAGCCCCCTCCCCAGGATTCTCCAACCCACTTCCTGTCTCCAGGGCTGGTGGTGAAGGGGACCCAGCCCCCTTTCCTCCACTGGTCAGGACAGGAAGAAGATAATTGAATCAGTACTTCTCACCCCATCTAAAACATTCCAACATGGAAAACCCAGAGCATCTGGGGGAGCAATTTAGAGACTTTAATTAAAGGCCGATGACTCCCCTAGGGAGCCCCACCCTCCAATGCAGCCCCTGGACCCACTACATCTGCCTGCAGTATGTTCTTAGACACAGCTGGGAACCTCATGCAGGGTGGTGCCCCCAGGGATGAGTTTCCACTGGGTGGAGCAGGCAGAACACACCAGTCCACCCTTCCTCCCTGCTGCCTCCAGAGTGAAGCCTGGGCACAGGGACAGCAAAATCCCCAAAGCTCTGCACCCAAGAGCTCTAGAAGAGGAAAAATGGGTCACCTCAAAGAGTTCAAAATGGAACCCTAGGGCCAAAGACATAGCTCAGTGGCACAGCACCCACCTAGTATTATAAAGTCGTGAGTTCAATTTCCAGTACCAAAGAAGAAAACAGGAACTTTAAATGCAGGAGCACAGCTGCTCTGCTCAAGAATGCTGCCATCTCCATCTGTGCCTTCTGTAGGGAAAGACACTACACACTGTGTGAAGAATCTGTGAGACTGGAAAGGGTATAGTAGGTAGAAGGAGCTGGTGGGAATGTGGGGTTGAAGGAACAATGTAGAATTAGACAAGGTCTGGAGGCCCTTAACAGCTGCAGGAAGGCATCTGGTTTTTATCCTAGAAACAATGGGATGGAGCTGGGATCTGTCTTACCCTAACAACACCCCTCTAGCTGTCATTTGAAGAACACTGTAGAACAAAAGAGGGACCAGGTGACAGTGGGGCCCCTGAGACTGTCCAGACACAAGTAGGGTATGTCCAGGGAGAAAGAGATATGCATGGACTGAGTTAGGAACTGGGCCAGGAACCAAGGCTGTCCTGTCTTCTCTCCTGCCCTTGGTGCAGGGTACAGGGACAGAGTCATCAAGTCCTATACTCACCACACAGCAGGGTCCTCAAGGAGAACTTGTCTCCTCCTCACTTTGGAACTGTAAATTAGGCCAGCCCTTTGCCCTACCCATGACAGAGGTCAGAGTCAAGGGAGAGGCTGTGCATTCTGGGGCCCACATCTGCCCACTATGTCGAAACTGCACTATTCAGTGAGTACAGGCAGAGGCATCCATCATCAGCTCCCAGCCATGCCACTAGCCTAGCCTGGGATAAAAAGGCCTAAGGACAGTGCCAGCCCCTACAAGCAGCTCCAGGCAAGTGTCTGCTGAACAGAGAAACTAGCAGGAGTGGGGACAAGGCACTGACAACCAGAAACAAACAACCCCATATGTGCTTTCTCCTTCCATTAGCCTCTTCCATGACACTGACATTAACTGACCCAATGGCCACACCACAGATGGGATCATATAACAAAAGAGAAGATGTGATGACTGATAGGAGCACTGGCTCCCGGTGGAGCTTGATGGTCAAACAAAGCAGCCAAGGCTGACAGACTTCCCCCATCCCTTGCAAATCCTCCCTCACTGCCTGTGTTCCTGTGTCCCAGGACACGGAGTAGCCCTAAGCAGCTCAGAAGTAGAAAGGGCAAGATCAGGACATGAAACCCAACTAGCTGCCCAGGGTGCAGAGACCATGGCCAGACCTTGTGGTAGGCCTGAGACAGGGCAGGTGTATGCGGCTGGCCTAACCAGCCTCAGAGGTCATTATGAGGGGCAGCTGGTGGGCACCTGGTAGACAACAGTGGCCAGGAGCAGGTGAGAGCCATTACTGATAGGGCTCCCATCTTTAGAGAAGAGGGGTTCCCTAACCTGCCCAAGTGTGGTCTGACTTGGTTAAGAATGGGCAGCTGGGCTACACATGGGACTGTTCCTGCCCTGCCCCGGGAAAAGATGCAAGAAAAAGGCAGCAGATCTGGCTAAGAGTGAGAGTCAGGAGGGGGTGTGTCAGTGGGCATGGCCTGGGAATGAGGTCCTGTGTAGGTGGAGTGAGCTTGTCCTGGGTAGGGAGAGGGCCAGGCTGCTCAGGAACAGCTTGAAGGCTGTTGGAAGCACAGTCCCACACACCAAGTCACCTGCCAAGCACTGTACTGCCCAGGAGCTCCACAAGGCCTATAGGAAAGAATGTCCACTAGGCACCAGGACATGGGATTAACTGAGGTCCCAGGCGCAGCACATAACAATTGGCCAGATCTGACTTTAATCCTGCTCCATCACTCGGGAACAACCTCCAGCCTCATTTTCCTTGTCCCGGATATGCAGATAACCACACTCAACCTTCCAGGACTGAGAAGAGGTGGAAGACAGACCCCAGTCACCAGGACCAGGCTGCATACCACCAGGCAGGCCCTAAGTCTCTCTGAGTTTCCCATGCTCATCTGTGCCATGTGATGAAGTGCACGGCCCACCTCTGAGGACATGGAAGGAATGGTTTGGCATGACACCTGGCCCATTGAGTTAACTGGCACAGTATCACTTCCACCCAAACCTCAAGGTCAAGTGGAAGAATTTGGATCCAGATTTTATTTCTTAAATATTCTCTCCCCAGAGCATGTGTAGGGAAGCTGCTCTGGCCAGTGGGCAGACATAAATTAAGGTTCCAAGCATCCAGGGAAGGGGTAGCTGGGCCTTGCTTAGTCCCAGCCGAAGTCCTGGCCAGTCATCTGGTAGAACTTTTGATTGAAAGGCCTGTAGAAGTCCTGAAGGCGCTGGACCACGGCCTGGGGCACGTGGGGGTGGGGCCTGCCCTTGGACTTGCCCAGGCAGCGGGGACGGCTGCTTCCCTGGGCCTTCTTGAGGCAGGGGAAGCCCTTGGTGGCATTGAAGTAGAAGTGCTTGTCCGTGACAACCCGTTTGAGGCCCAGAAAGTCCTGCACCCGGCCAACCTCTCCAGCTGGGTCACTGACCAGCCGCTCACCGCTGACAAACAGGAAGTGGGACAGAGGAAAGTAATGCAGCCAGTTGTCCAGGTGCTGGGCATAGAGACCGATACGCACAGCACTCCAGGCTGTGTCCACAGGGCCAAGGCCATGGCGGAAGGCCAGGGCACGGAAGCTGGGCAGGCCTGGGGTCTTGGAAAGTGTCTGGGCATAGTCAGAGATGGCCCGGGTCACTGGGTTCCGTACCACCACAATCAGCTTCGTGTCTGGGGACATGCTATGAATTCGATGAGGGGCTTCCCGCGTCACAAAGTAGCTGGGTGTCTTCTCCATGGTGATCTGCCCATCCAGGGTACGTGGCATCAGGCTCCTGGGGGCAATGGGAGGAGTAGACTGAGTGGTCGCTGTTCTTAAGTACTTCTATGGAATGACCCCTTTCACCCTAGACCTGGAACTAAACCCACCTCCTCCAGGAAAGCCCCAGGTCCCTAAAGTGGTCAGCTGTCCTCCCCCTCAAGTCCTTCTTCCCAGGTACTGGAATGAACAATCTCAGAGATAGGAAGCCTGAGAGACGAACTAGGAGATGCCAGCCTAGCACAGGCCTGCAGAGGGCCCTACTGACCAGGCTGCCCAACTTGTGTTATCCATGGGAAAATGGGGTGACAGTCACTGGGGATGGAGGTGACCAAGGCACTTTTCATCAGTCACTTGTGTTCCCTGTAAAAGCCCTATGACCCTTTTCCCCAAAGGCCAGCTCCTTTGAGTCCCAGCAACCTCTGCCCATGACATCCACCCCTCCTGGAGCTGCTAGGCACCCAACCTTGACCTTGCTGTCTCTCCCCAGACCAAACATTCCAAGGTCAGCTAGCTTGGACTTGTCACCCCACAGGCCTCTGTACTATAGATCACTCTAGGTCACCCTTTTCACTCAGTGACTGACAGCATCTTCTGAATTAGGTCATCAATTATTGACAAATGTTGCCAACAAAGAGTATGATTCTCCTTCTTCCTTTCCCTTCCTTAATTTAATTACATCTCTTTCCCCACCTTCAATTGGAGCCCTGCTAATTCTCATTCACCTGGCCCAATTCAGATGGCAAGAGCCACCTCTAGAGCCCAGCACATTTGAGAAAATTAGTGATATAGTTCTGATCCACCTGGTGATAGGTCCCAAGGCCCTGTGCTTCCACAGCCCCAGGATGCCAGGTTGAGGACACAGCATTTCTAAAATTTCCCTCATTCTAACTTGGGGGAGGAGGAGGGTCCAGCCCACCCAAGGTCCAGAAAGAGTTAGCTGACCACAGCCCCCTGACTGCTCCAAACTGAGGAAGCCCATGCCAAGTGCCCAGATGGACAGGCCCAGGCATGACTCATGCTGTCTTGAGGCAGCACCTGCCAGCCAGGTAGTATAGGGTGAGGTTGGGCAGGGTAAGGCAGCTGAGCAAACAGCTCCAAGGGATGGCTGGGAACTAGGTCAACAGAGGCAGAGACTCTGTGGCCTGTTCTAGGGAGGAGATGTCCCTGCTCAGCCATGCCCAGCCCTGCCCAGCCTTGCTCCCATCATCTGAGGAGGGTACTCCCTGACCCTCCTTACAGGCCCAGGACTGACCCAGCTGAGAGATGACAAGCCCAATCTCAGCCAGCCTAACTGACCTGCTCCCTGCTCAGATTTCCCAAGGAAATTCAGGCAGGACACAGGTGCACAGTCTGCCATGATCAGACTGGGGGTTGCTGGTGGTGAGACAGAAAGATTTATGCATGTGCCCCGCTAGGCAAAAGGGAGAGTTGAGAATGTCAGAATCCCCAACACCACCCATGGTGACAGCAGGATAGGACAGATGGCATGAAATGGAATCTCCCACCTCTCAGATCAAGGCCTAGGACAGAGATGATCTTCAGAAGTCAAAGACAAGAATTCAGTTTCTTTCATCTTGGTGACACTGTGAGCCAGAACCACTCTCCACCCCACTCACTGTCCCATTTGATAGGCAGGCACACTGAGGCTCAGAGAAAGAATAGGAGGAACTGAAAGTGGACACTGACTCTTTTTGGCCTTCTTTCCTGTCCTCCTGGCAGGTGGTACCTGAGTGGTTTATGCTCCCAGAACCCCTCTCCTCCATACCCTACCCCATGTACTGGGAATCCAATGGGGACAACACCCAACTGTCCTTGGGGAAAGTTCAAAAACACCTTAGACCATCATGGGCCAGGGCTGCAAGTTGGCAGGGCCAGCCAGCTCAGAAGGCCTCCCTTTCCCTGAGAGAAGTCATAAGAAGGAGTCTCTCCACACTGGACCCTATCACTGAGACCTACATAAGAAGCTGATGCTGGTGTTGGAAGGGGGGTATGCACCCCAGGCTTCACCAGAATGCATCATTCCTTCCTTCATCTTCCCAGGGAAGTAAGGAGCCCCAGGCCTCCCAGACACCTCCCTCCAAGGTTTGACTTGCCTTGACTCCCAGTCTCTTTCCTTCCCTGACTGAAAGTCTGATTCTGAATGTCCCAAACACCCTTTTCTGGGAGCCCTGATGTTATCCCCTATCCTCAGTCTTTCTCTCTAGGAAGTCAGAAAAGCAGAGCAACCCCAAAGAGGGAGGCCTCTTCTGATATGCCTGCCAAAGAACAGGATGGAATACAGAGAGGGCACAGGACTTCCTAGGCTCAGAGTTGCCATAAGCCTGCTCTGAGATCTTTGGGATCAATTACTTACCCTCCTCAGGCTTCAGGAGCCTGTCCCAACTGACCTTGGAGAGTGAGAACAGGCACCTTTTGGGGTGGCAGAGACTAGGGAGAGGATAAGCAGAATGAAACTCTGATCCCATGCAGCAAACATCTGACAAGTTGTTCCAAAGACCCTCCCCACTGAGCCACCTCATCTGGTCTGCATTTCCCTGCGGTTTCCGGCCAGCCCTGGGGCACTCTTGCCTCCTGCATCTCAGGACCCCCATTCATGTGCTATATACCCTGCCTGGGCCTGGCCCAGCAAGGCCTGGAACCTGCAGAAAATCAGTTAGCATTTTTATTCCAGTGCTAGAAAGTGCTGGAGGAGACTGTCCCCAGCCACAAGAGGAGATCAGGTCTACAAAAGCCCGAGTCCTGACCTACATGCATGAACCCACTCCCTGTTCTGAGAACTACCTCCTCATCTCATCTATCTATCTTTCTTTCTTTTCTTCTTTCTTTTTGTCTTTCTTTCTTTCTTTCTTTCTTTCTTTCTTTCTTTCTTTCTTGCAGTCAGGGTCTCACTATATAGTTCAGACTGGCCTTGAACTCACAGCTGTCCTCTTGACTCAGTCTCCCAAGTGCTGGGATTACAGGCCTGTGCCACCACATCTGGTTTCCTCTTGCTTTTCTAGGGTGTTATGGTCAAAGTTGAGTCCCCACCTGACCCAAAATGGAGTACCTCTTCCAGATTAAGACACTGGTGTTTTTGTGTAATCCTATTACCTAGCAAATAGTGGGTGCTCAGTGATGAGTGAGCAGGTAAGCAGGTACTGAGTTGGACAGCACTCAAGGCCATGATCCCCAAAATGAAGAGCCTGAAAGATAAACTAACAGGCTGGAGGGGAGGATTGGGCTAAAGGCAACAGAGGACATACCTAGAGAGGGCAGAAGATGGCCAAGGTGAGAGTCACTCTCTGGAATGAGGGTCACAACCGAGTGAGTTGTGGAACAGTGTTCCAGAAACTCACCTGTAGGCCTGGCTACTCTTTCTCCATCTGCCTCCCCAGCTCACACCTAGAACAGGGCCCTGCAGGTGCTGGGGGCTCATCCCAGGTCCTGAAGCTAGAAGAAATGAGGCCGAGGTGAGCATTTTCAGGTGCTCAGGGCATGTTCATGATAGTTATAAAGATAGCAGGCATCAGGAGCTCAGGCATTCACATACATCAGCACATGGCCACGTCCTCTGAGGACACCAGGACACACAGACCAAAAGCTCTATCATCACACTCAGTGTGTTGTATACCAGATGAATGGGACAGAGGCCACAGAGCCTGATCCCTCCACAAGCATCCTCTGTACCCCTCCACTGGAGACATATTCTACAGATGAGGAAATTCTCTTCTCAGCAGGGCTGCACTGTCTGGAACACCCTCCACTCCTGTCCTTGGCATGTCAGTGTCTCCAAGATCCCCTCCCCGGGGTTGAGGATCTGCCCCCAGTATGTGCCTCACCCACCCTAGAGCCTTTCCCAGAGAAGCAATGGCCCAGAGTGGGCCTGGAGAATCTTGGAATCCTGATGCACTGAGAAACTTTCAGCACTAAACTCATCCCCATTTCCCTCAGCCACTCTGCGCAGCACAGATCACACTCACAGCAAGCTCTGAAGTTTGCATTCCATAAAGCAATCTTCTTTGACCCTGGACTCTCTCTCTCCCTTTTTTTGCTGCCTCCTTCTCCCCACCAAGAATGGCCAGTGGTTTCTTCCAGAAGCCTGAGCTGGAGACTGCCCTACAATGGACTCAATTTCCCCCACCATGTCCAGTTTCTCTAGCACCCACTCTTCAGAGTTCAGGCACCAGATCCCCCATTCTCCCTCCAGAGGCCCAGTCTTCTTAATGCAAAAGGCATAGTTAACAACTAGGCAAGGGTTGGATCTGGGAATAGAGAAAATGATGCATTGGCAGGAAGGGGTTCAAGAGCCTAGGTCTTAGCCAGGTGAGGTGGTACACACCTGCAATCCTAGCTTAGAGGCAGGGGGCAGGGCCTGGCTCAGCCTCAGTGCCCAGTTCATCAGAGAGGGGCTGGTATTTGACTAGCCATCAAAACAGGTTGCTTAGCTGAGGTAGGCTGCTCTTCACATTCCACTGCCACATCCCTGGTCCCTCCTAGGTGGGGCACAGGGCAGCCACAGGGCCTGTGCGGGTGGCTAGATCCCATTCCCATTCCTGAGCACACACTAGCTACTTTCTACAGCCCAGACCAAACTTTCTCCAGACTCCGGCAGTCAAATAGTCCTCTTAGGAGGGAGGCAGGGGTTATGGGGTGAGAGGACAATTTTCAGGATCCTGCAGGAAACCTGGACACTGCTTCCTAATGTAACTAGCCACAAGTCAGATGACCAACCATATAAGCCCAAAGTGAGGATGGGGGCGAGGCCCCAACCCAACCTGAAGCAATTCTAACACTACCAAATAATATCACTATTTCCCGGCTGGGGACACACCTTCCCCTCAATCTTGCCAAGTCCCTCGGTAGACCAAAACAGGCATTCCCCGGAGTTTCCAAAGTTCCTGAGGCTCCCCACCCTCACCAGTACCGCCTTTGCTTTGGGGGCCCAGTGCCTGGGAGCAAGCCTAACCCTCTACACAGTCCGGCCTCAGTCCCAGAGCCCAGGACTCTTCCCCCACTAGATCCCACCACCGAATTCACGTGGAAGCCCAAAGGGGGAAGATGGGCAGGGCGCTTACCTGTACCAGGAGAGGCCGCGCTCATAACACCTGTCGAAGAAATGGGGCTCCGTGCCAAGCGCACGGACGTCGGGGTGCAGCCGCAGGAACTCCAGCAGCGCTCGCGTGCCGCCCTTCTTCACTCCCACGATGAGTGCCTGCGGGAAGCGCCGGCGGCCTGCGTCGCTGGCCAAGGTCAGACGGTGTGCCCCGGGAGGCTGAGTCGGAGCGGGGGCCGGCGTGGGAACGCGGGCGACTGGCGGGCAGCGTCCCGGAAGGGCGCAGAGGCAGTAAGCGCCAAACCCTAGCGCCAGGAGCGCGAGGGGCGCACGGAGCGCCCCCAATACGGCCCCGGGTCCAGCCCCGGCGCCCAGGCTGCTGCTATCTGCCATGGAGTTGCGCCGTACCCCGGCCCGGGGATGAGAGCTGAACAAGAGCGCACATCCCTGCCCGCCGTGCGGATGTCGGGCTTCTGTTCCGCGGCCTCCAACCCGCCTAGGCAGTGGGTGGGGGCGGGGCGGGCTCCGAAGCGGGGAGGGGCATCCCGGCCCAGACTGGGATTCTCTGGCACCAGCGGACAACCAGCGCTCCTGCTGCGAGACCCTGGGCTGCGGTTCGCCCGGCGGCGGGTCTTCACTCCCACATCGGAGACGCGGAAGCGGGCAAGGACTCGAGGTGGAGAGGAGGCTGCGCGCACACACACAACCTGCCCGCAGAAGACTCACCCCGCACACATGCCTTCGGGATAGGGGCGCCTTGCCGAACCTGGCCTTCCTCATGGGGAGCCTCAGCGCTGAGCCAAGTAGGCCAGCAAAGGTCGCAGACCCAGCAGAATGAGACTAGGCCAGCAGCCTAGTGCGCAGAGTGCTTGCTCCCTATCTGTCGGGCGATTGCGATATACGCCTTGGACTCCAGCTGACAGCCTAGCCATCCAGGTCCTGCCTCTGGGAGAAAGCTAGTGATGTCCGGTTAGTAGAGTTCTTGAGACCCTTTTGGGGCAGAGAGGTGGCCTCTCCAGCGCCCAGGGACCAAAGTGAGACTCATCTTCTGACCAGCTCCATACCACACATGCCTAGCCGAGCTGACGTGGTGATACCTTGGGATGCAGTGGGCTCTGCGGAAAGATGGCAGAGAGGCTCCACCTGGAAGCTGTAAAGGATTGGGGAAGACGTGTGCCCAGGTCCTATCAGGGCAGAGAGAGAGGAGTCTCTCATGGCCATGGCAACGACACCACAGGGGCTTCCCACCCCACCCTGCACAACCAGCAAAGAAAGTGGAAGAGTGGACTGAGGCTCAGAGAAGGTGAGCTGCTTGTCCATCCCCAAGGAAAGGTGGATTTGTGCTTGGAATTTCTCTCTGCCTTTTCTCAACCTTCTTGGCAGCAGTCTTGATGGTAACCCTATGTAGACACCAACCCTCTTTCTGTCCTGGGTTCTTCTCATTAATGAGCCATTCTTGAGACTAATGGCCTCTGGACAAATCCCAGCAGCCCTGGTGACCACTGAGGAACAGAAGACCTTCATGGCCCAAACATTTCTAGAGCTCCCACTAGAATGCCTCTGGCTGGAGGGGGCCACACAAGGTCAATGAAATGAAGACCACGGCATGGTCCCCCTGATCCCAGATGCCAGAGCTGCACCTGCTTGCTAGGGCAAGCCTCAGCCAGCACCTATGTGGGCGAGTTGCTGGCACAGCACTGTCTGGTGAGCATGCTGGCACATGCTGGGTCCCAGGAAGTTCTTCTTTGGGTCTAGCTTAACCTGGAATTTGTTCCAGACAGGCTAGTTCTCCTCAAAGCCCTGCTGAGCAAGTCCTGTCCCATACAGCCTGAGCAGTCATTGCTCAGGACTCCAAATTCCTGCACTCATTCCCTGGTGACCCTCCACCTACTGTCCCAGAGCTGACTAGTCTTTCCATTGCCTGGCCTTGGTTCTGCCCTTCACCCTGCCCTTCACTTCAGCTGCTGAGGGCCAAACACTGTCCAGGAGGCACTGACCAGAAGATAGGGGTGTAGAGGTCAAGATGGGAGTCAGTCTGGAAAGTTAGGAAGTTGATCTTCTTCCCCCACCTGTCTGGCTCTCTGATGAGGATGGGTGCAAATCTGTGGATGCCCAGGATGATAACTTGGAGTCTACTTCACCAAGGTATTCCCAGCACCTAACCCAGAGCCTGGTACCCATTAGGCACTCAATAAATGCAAGTCAGAGGAAGGATATGAAAGAGGGAGAGGTCAGTGGAGGTTTCCTGGAGATGCTACCAGGTGAAGAGAAGAAGAGCATTCCAGACAGGGGAAATGTCAGGGTAAAATCTTTGCTGCAGAAAGGGTCACCTCAAGCTCATCCCTGGGTGGGGAGTAGAGTCCAGCCTGAGGTTGGCTCCAGCCCATCTTCCTCTAGCCATGTGGCTTCAGTCTCTAGCCAACTCTGAGTCTAGTTCTGTCTTTGTAGAAGTGAGCATTCAATCCTGACTGAAGAGCCATTTTGACAAAAGCTTTATTAAAGTGCCATACATGCCATACAATTTAGAACTCTAGTTCCTGATACAATATTTGTAATGTGGTACAATAATGGCTGCATCTACTTTTAGAACATTTTAATCACCCCCCAAAACAAACCAGACAACCATTAGCAGTCACTCCCTATTCTCCCTCCCCCCAAAGGCCTTGGCAATGTTAATACCTGCTTTCTGCCCTATGGACTTGCCTGTTTCCGGACATTTCACAGAATGGAATCGCATAGTAACTATCCTTTTGTGAAAGGCTTCTGTCACTAAGCAGTGTTTTCCATACTATGCTTAGTGACTGAAGTTCCTCTGTGTTGCAGCCAATGTCAGGGCTTTGCTCCTTGTTGTGGCTCAATGCCATTCTTTGGTGTGATGGACCACACTTCGTTTATCTATTTCTCCACTGAAGACCATTTGGGTCAGCCCTACTTTTCAGTTTTAATGAATAATGCTGCTGTGAACGTTCACATATAGTGTTGTATGTTTGGTTCTTGATTGGGGAGACTGATTTTTGGTTTGTGATTTTTTTTTTGAGACAGGGTCTCACTATGTAGTTCAGGCTGGCCTCATAATGATCCTCCTGCCTCAGCAGGAGCTTCTCTCCCGAGAAGACTTGTGATTTTTTGAGTCAGGGACTTGCTATGTAGTTCTGGCCAGCACTCAACTTCCTAAATTGCCCAGGATAGACTCAAATTTGAAATCTTCCTGCCTCAGCCTCTAAGTGCTGGGATTATAGGTGTATGCCACCATGACCAGCCACATGCAAGATTTTATGTGGACTTATTTCATTTCCTCTTAGGTATATGCCTTGGAGTGGAATTCCAGGGTCTTACCAAGACTATGTTTAATCTAGAGTCTGTTTGAAGGTGAAATTTGGTAATTTAAAAGCCTTCCATTTATTCCATGTTCCTCAATACATGGTTACTTTCCTCCCTCCGTCCCAGGACATCTGAGCAGCTCTTCCACTCTGCTTTTGCCTTGCCTTACTGTCAGAGCCAGCCCCCCATCAACACACTGGTGGTTCCTTCCTCTGTCACCTAGGGTCAGTGAACTCCTCTCTGTAAGGCACACAACCCTTGGAGGGTCACTTGCCTCTACTCTCTGGTTGTACCTTGACTACCCAAAAATGGACATTGACAAATTCCTTCTACCCAGAAATCTCTTTTAAATACCCTTAAGGACACAAGGCCCCTCATGGAGCTCTCCTAAACCCCCAGTTAAAGCAAGAGTGCCAGGCAAAGCGTGGATCTGTCTACCTTTCTTGGCTTAGCTCTCAGACACCAAGATAGCCAGCATTAGGGGAGTTTGGCAGGGAGGAGAGAAGAAAAGGAAAAGGAGAGAAGGTGGGTTTCTCAGGCTGTCAGGCCAAATGGAAGGACAGGAGAAGTTTGGAGAGGGAGTTCTGGAGAACAAGATCATGGTAGGAGGGAGGACCACAGATTTGTACTATGCCTGGGCTCCCTTCACAACTGTAATCATTTTTTTTTTTTGTACCAGGGATAAAATTCACAACCTTACACTTGCCAGGCTGGCACTTTTGCCACTGAGCTAAACCTCCAGCCCTTGCAATCATTTCTTTCAGGGTGATTTTTTTTTCTTTTGATACTGGCTTTCACACTGGGCTACATCCCTAGCCATTTTTCTCTTTTCTTTCTTTGAGACAGGGTCCTACTAAATTGCCCAGGCTGAACTTGAACTTCCTTTTTTTTTTTTTTTTGAGACAGGGTCCTACTAAGTTACCCAGGCTGAGCTTGAACTTGTGTTCCTCTGCCTCATCTTCCCAGAGTTCTGGGACTATAGGTCTATGTCACCATGCTGGGTTCAAAGGTTATTTTCATTCCTATCAGTCTCCACCTCCCCATGGAGCTGGACAAGGGTAGAAATGGGCTTAGTCTCAACCCCTGCAGTGGCTACACTTCTAAGCATCGTGAGTAGTAGTGAATGTCTCAGTCTGGGTGTGCTCCTCTCTGCCCCTTTCCCAGTCTGTCCCCATACCAGGTTGGGCCTCCCAATCACGGTCCACACACCACTCCAGAAAGTATGCAGATACCAATACTGTGCAGATATTCCCTCCTTGGGGTGATGGGTGGGGTGATCACACACGCAGGAGCTCCAGAAATTCCCTCCCTGAGAACCATACCCTTCTTTACCCCCAGACCCACCCCTACATGTCTGCAGAACCAGAGGGGTGGGGGCTATGGCTGGAGGGCTATCCCAGCTGTCCTCGATTTATGTGGGGTTTTTCCACTTTGGATACCAGATTTGCCCGAGCACATAGATGATGTGGTTCCCTACCAGAGAGGGGCTCCTAAAAGAGGCCTATCCCCATTGTACTTATTTCCAGAACGTAAAGCCCTCAGTTCACCCCAGTGGGGAATGAAAAGGAACAGGAGCTATCATTGGGGAGAGGACAATGCAAACAGCTAGGGCTCTAAGGGCCATCTTTGCTCTCTTCTAGTAGGTGATCTGTGAAAATATCCAGCCTTCTGGCTCTCCCTCTCCCACTTTTTTAAACAAAATTAATACCAGCTCCTACCTCCCTGAGTGCCTGGCTCCTACAGACAAGGAAGCAGAGGACATATGACATTGAAAACAGCATAAGAACATGTGCCCCAGAGCTGTGCTCACCCTGAGGAACCTGCCTTCCTTGGGGACAAGGCTAGAGGGAAAAAGCTTTCCTAACCTTTCTCCTAGTGACTCAGGGACACTGGCAGGGTAAAGATGCATCATGAGGCTGGCCAGAGTTTGTAAGGCTGACAAGAATCACTGGCGGATTCTTGTCAGAGGAAGATGGGAAACAGTTCTCACACACAAGAGTAGGTAGGCACGATATCTTCCCCTTCTCAGCAACCAGGTCCACTCACAGACCCACAGGGAGCCAGTCTGCAGCTGCTGCAGGGGTACCAAAAGGAACCAGGCCTTCTCTGCAGAGGCGTAGCCTGGCCCACTTCTGTCCCCCAATACACACCACACACACACACACACACACACACACACACACACACACCCTGTGCTTTCCCATGGTCTCCTGGAAGAACCAGCACAGACAGAGGGAGGCAGGTTCCCAGGACACATAACCAGCCCTGCACACTGCTTCTTGTGCACTGACTGATTTGGGCCAGCTCATTTATAACAGTAGACTGTTAGCCTAACTCTGAGGAAAAAAGGGCTAGTAACAGCCTATATTCCAGAGTGGGGAGGTCCAAAGGAGAACTAGAGGAGGGGCCTATAGAAACAGTCTTCTCTTGCCTCACCCCATACCTACCTTCCCCAGTTTCAGAGCCCTAAGCCGTAGATCTCTGGGCACAGACTTACGTCAGCACCATGCTCAAGGATGGGCATTATCCATGGGGCCCCATATCAAGCTCTGGGGCTCTGTGGCCAGGTCTGTGCAGCCGTGCCCTGGTAAGGATCCTCATGATCTGCCAGGTGGCCAAGAACATGTTACCAACATCAGGATCCCATGCTCTAAAGACAGCACAGGAGCACATGTTCCTGTGAATGTGGGGGCAGAGATGGAGGGGTCTAGAGGCCTGCAACCAGGTCCCTATCACCTTCCACCAATGTGGAAAGCCCCTAGCTTGAATTTCCATACACACCAGCATTTGGACCAATGAGCTCATTCTGAAGAGTAAGCCCAACATGTTCAGTGGACAGATCCCCACAGAAGGCCACCCCACCCACAACAGACAACCATGTGGCCAATTGTGTTTGGTTCAGTGCTCAGAGAGACCCAGAGCCCAGAGCTCAATGCAGAGCATTGTGGCACAAGGACACAAATTTTCAATGTGGCTTGATGACATATACCTACAATCCCAGCACTCAGGAGGCTGAGGCAGGATTCCTGAAGTTTTGAGGCCAGTTTAGGCTACATAGTAAATTAAAGGCCAGTCTGGAAAGGCAGACCTTGTCAAAAAAAAAAAAAACCTGTCAATAGGCACCATCCCTCCTGGCACCTCTTGAGCTTCTGAACTGACTCCATTCCCTTTCCCTACACAGTTCTCCCCTTAGGCAAACACTAGGGGCTCCCTGCCCTGATTTCCAGGATCAAGTAAAAAAACTGCATTCCTGGACTGAGTGTGGAGGCCAACAGCTGACCCCATAGGGCCCTGGCAGCCAGCCCGCCAGCTCTGGCACCCTCCTACAATGCAGCTACCATGTTCTTTGAAGCCCAGGGCAGCTTGTAAACATCTTTCTTAAGAGATGAGAAATAATAAGATAGGAAGTCTGGGGTTGAATTATGGATGCTCTGCCAGTTTTATAAGGTCACAGACATGGGAAGAGGTAAGGACTTATCCACAGGTAACCCTCATCCTATCCCCAGCAGCCTTCTCTTGCATTGGCACTGAGGCCCTACCAACTGTCTTACCTGTGATTCTTATTCTCAGAGCACGAGTGCCCAGAGCCAGGGTGGGGTGATGGGGGCCATGGGGCCCTGTGTTCCCTAGACTGTGGACATTCATGCATGTGATATCCATCCTGAGACTGCCACCCTGAAGGACCAAGCAGTAGGCAGTACAGCTGGAAAAACATTCTACCACCTGCTTCCACTCTGTGCAATGACCCAGGACTGCATTTGAGAAAGACAATAACTCAGGCATAGTGGTACATGCCTGTAATCCAGCACTTGAGAGGCTGAGTCAGGAGGACTGCTGTGAGTTCAAAGCCAGCCTGAATTATATGAGACCCTGTCTCAAAATGCATCCCCCCCCAAAAAAAAAAGACAGTGAGAGTGGTCTGTGGTCCATCCACAGCTCTGAGGGGTTCTTTGACCTGGATGGGGCAAGACCCACAAAAGCACAGCAAGGACTAGGCATGTGATTGTATATAGGAGGCCCACCAGGGTTCCTGCAGTGGGGAGAAGGGAGCCACTGGGGCAGACCTTCTGGAAGGATTCTGACACATGTAGAGAAGAAAGAGAAGCAGACTCAAGGACCAAGAGCAACTGATTCTAGAATGATGTGGGGTTTACAGGCAAGGGGTGTGGGTAATAAAAACATCATTATGGGTCAGCATAGTGGTACTTAACTGTAATCCCAGCACTCTTGTGAGGTTGAGGAAAGAGGATCCCAAGTTGAGGTCCAGCCTGGGCAATTTAGGGACTTAGGAAAACCTGGTCTCTAAAAACTTAGGGGTGAGGGTAGCTGACAGTGTAACTCGGTGTGAAGGCCCTGAGTTCCATACCCATTCTCTGACTACTGTTTGCAAATATGGCTGAATGAATGGCCAGCAAAGCATCCTATGGGCTGTGAGAGGTGGGCAGAAGGGTAAGCCAGATGACAGTGGAAGGACCATAGGCTGGTAGCAGAAGAGGGCATGGGTGCACATAGCTGGCCAGGGGCTTTGGGTTTCCTGCATGCACCCATGCCCCACACCTCAACAACTGTCTACCACCTTTTTCTCTCCCCACCCTCAAGTCTCTTCCACTCAGCTGACTCAGGAAGCAGCATCAGGGATTTGACTGCTCACCTTTGCATAAGTCACTTCATGAAGCCCCTAGCAGGCCTGAACTCACAGATGCCAGCAGGTCTTGGCCAAATACCTGGGCACTGGCGTGTTGGCAGATGCTCTAACTACCCAGAGTACCCAGGGTAGAGCTGGGCACAGCGCCCCGCCTTGTCAAAACCATAGCCACAGTGCCCCTGTCAGTGTCTTTGTGGAACTGCAGCCTATCCCGCCCGCTGTGTCAGGCGAAGCTACCACGCCCCCTGCCGGTCACTCCGCTCTGGTCTCCTGAGGCGGGGCTTCTTACATGTTAGGGTGGAGAACACCCAGTCTAGCTTGGCGTGTATCTTCCCCAGCCCTTCCAGGCATTCTCTCCCGCCTCTCCACTCTGGAACCTGAGTCCCCAGCAAGATCAGGGCTCACTCCCACCTGTACCCAGGGAAAGAAAAAATTAATGAATGAAATGAATGAAAATCCAACCCATTGTCAGCTCACATTCTGTATTTACTGATAACCCTCTGAGCGGGCCTGGCCCGGCCGATAGAGCTCTCTTCTTTCGCTGTTCTGCCGCCAGCCCCAGATCACCCACTCAACCTGGCCCCCAGCTGAGGTATTTAGAACACCGAATCCTGGCCTCCAAGGATGTGCCCAGATGCTCCACACTGCAAAGACTAGGGTATAAGCAGGGAGAGAGGGGCGCTGAGCTGTCAAAGGGCCTATTGTTTCTCCAAGAGGAACTGGCTCCAAGCTAGGCTGGAAGTTGTGGTGCAACCCAGCAGGAGGAAGAAATGGTGTATGGGTAACTTATGATTCCACATGAGATGTTAAAGCTGAAATGCTATTTTTTCTTCTAGCTGCCTGGCAGATGGACCTTGCCCACAGCCATCCATTTCCTGGCCCCCTGTGTGAGAGGCTCTGGGCCTCATCTGGTCTCCCATATCCTCTGGGGACACTGCTTGCCAGCTCCCATTGCACTTCCCTATCTAAAGTCCCACTTCCACACCCTCCCTGGCTCCTAAACATGGATGTGTAAATCAGGATGGGACAACTGGGGTACAGGTAACTCTTTTCCCCCATCATTATCCAAGTTCCAGTGACTCCTATTGCATTTAGTTCTCCCAGTCATGTGTGGGTCCCACTAAAGTAGAACAACCGTGGAGCCCTTCAAGGATGCTGCGGATTCCCTCATAAACATTTCTCACATGCCTCAAGGTGTGTTTTTAGGTGTGTCTTCTGCGCCCTTCCAAGCAAGTTTTGCTATTTGTTTTTTAAGACAGGGACAGGGCTTCACTAAGTTGCTAAACTGCCCAGGCTGGGCTCAAATTTAGAAACTTCCTGCTTCCATATCTCAGAGTTCTGGGATTACAGAAATGTACCACCAGGCCTTGCTACCAGACAGGTCATGGATGACACATCTACACTAACTTTACACTCTCCCTAGGCCTCTAACTCCCACTCTCTACACTAAACCATGGCAAATCTGACATTTCAGCTGCGTTTTGTGTAGGCTGCTTATCAATCTATGTTGTAGCCAACCAACCAACTGAACTGTTAGGGCCCTTTCTAACCCTGGAACTCCTCCCCCTCTCTGTCTGGCTTTCTGGCAAGGGTGGGTACAAATCTGGGAATGTCCAGGACAACCTGGAGTCTGCTTCACCAAGGTATTCCCAGAACTGGGCAGCAAAATATTTGCAAAGCAAATGAAAAAAACTGCACAAAGGCTTAACACTCATGTCCTTATCCCTGATGTTAATAAAGGTAGCGGGCTGGTTGTGGGGATATATATATAGCTCAGTGACAGAGTGCTTGTCTGGCTTGTGCACATGCCTGGGTTCAACGCCTAACACTGAAAGAGAAAAGAAAAGGGTAGCAGATTTTTCCTGTTTATTGATTTCCACAAATCAAGGGAAGGAGGATGACAGGAGCTTCTGGACACTGACACAATAAGGCACAGTGGCCAAATCTTGGGAAGATATATCACTGCAAGTGTGAACTAGAGGGAGTGGCCCCATAGCCCCTACTGAGTTCATGATGTAATGATCCAACAGCAGCTTTCTCAGCCTGAGTGAAGCAAGCTACATCTGCAGATTGTGAAACATCATCTTCTTCCTCTGCAGATTGCTAGAGGATGATGGTTTAGGGTGTGGCTCATTAGCCTGCTCCCCAGCAGGTCACAGATCATCACCACCCTGACTGGCCTAGAAGGATTTAGCCAGAGTAGATCATACATTGACCAGGGCTGAAGCAGCTGGCCATGGCAGTCCTCTTTGAAGTTCTGTGTCACAACACAGCTTGGAGAAGATGGACACAGGCTTTGGAGAGGACCAGGGTCCCACAAGGGGAAGTTCAGATAGCCAGGGAGGGGGCAACAAACTGAAAAAAAGAGAAAGTAGAGGCACAACATCATTCAAGGTAAGTTGAGTCCGGAGCCCATCTTCTGGAGACTATGAACCAGAAGCTAAAACAGCCAGCAGTGTGCATCCCCCACAAGGCCTAACCTGATAAAAGGCTATGGGGTATCACAAACAAGTGCTTTGCCAAGGAGACCATGTTTAGAAGCCGTCTAAGTGTCCAGGGTTCCAATGTTAAAGTGTGATGGCCAGATGTAGTCACAGAACGTATCTGTTTGGGGTGGGTGTGGGCTGCCCATCTAGTGCCCCTGGGAGGCAGAAGTTTCTTTGTCTGAAAGAAAGGAAGGAGAAGAGAGAAAGCAAGGGACCATTAAATCATGTTTCACCCCAATTGACATTATTTTGAAATTTTGTTGTAGTTTTTTTTTTCCTTCTTCTCTTTTTATCCTCGAATGAAATGGACTTTAAAAAAAATAATAAAATTAAATAATTTTTTTAAAAAATCATGTTTTGGATACCAGGCAAGTCAGCAGGTTCAGAAGCCCAGCTCCTGTATGTTCCCTGAGATTTATAGGAGGACTTGAAGTCCTTTCTCTGCACAATGACAAAGGACAAAAACCTCATTGCAGACTAATTATAGCAGGCCCCTACAAACCACTCATTCAACCTCATAGCAGTCAGTGGCATGTGCCACTGACAGCCCCATTTTTCAGAGTGTAAAACTGAGATTGAAGGGACTGGCCAAAATCCTGGGAATAGCCAAAAATGAGTTGGGATTCACACTACAAAGTGTGAAGAAGAGCCAGGGTGCCTATGTCTCCCCATGTCCACAAGCAGACTATGACAAGACATGAGGCTGTGTGTGAGCAGGAGAGCAGTGGGCAAAGGAGGCTGAGGTGGTAAGAGTGAACACAAATAGCAAACAGCTCCCCAACACCAACTGCTAAGAAGCTGGGCATGGTGGTGCACACAAATAACCTGAGCACCCTGGAAAGCTGAGGCAGGAAGATTGCAAGTTTGACCCCAGTTTGGGCAACTCAGTGACTTAGCAAAACCCTGTCTCAAAATTAAAAATACAAAAAGGGCCAGGGATATAGCTCAGAGCAAAGGCCCTGGATTCAATCCCCAGTACTACAAAAGAAAAAAACTACTAAGAATGTTGTCAATAGCTGTGCAGGTTTACCGAGGTGTTACTATGAGGCAAGTCCAGGGTACCTGCCACATATGCAGCTGTCCTCAACGGCCCTGTGAAGAAGACTGTTACCACAGGGACTATGCAGATAAGGAAGCAGACTCAGAGACTGAGAAGCAAGCCCAAAGTTGCAGCCAGGGGGACACACAGTGGTCCAGGTCTTCAGCCTATGCCCACTCCTGCCACTAATTCCAGTTTCAGGGAAAGAAAAAAAGATCACAAGTGAAAACTCTTTGCCACACACTCCCTCAAATCCCCCTCTCTGGGGCATATAGGCTCAACCAAGCAGAGGAAGCAAGACATTTGCTCCCTTGTCCTCACCCAGCAGCCACTGTTTCAAGTGACGCTGGCTGGGCAGGCCCTGGGCAGCATGATACGGTGCCCCAATACTTTGCAATAGCAAATAGGTGAGCATAACGAGATCCTCTTCCCTATCCCAGACCAACTCAGTGTACACCAAGCTGTCCCCTAGCCACAAAAGTCAAACTCACCTTTAGGGATAAACTTCAGCGAGCTGCTGAATATTCAGAATCGAGATTGCCCCCGCTTAGGGCCATCATTCAGGAACTCATGACCCAACCCATTGCCACACTTGCCACAAGACACCTGGAAAGATCATAAGATAACCACATGAGCATCTGGTTCCACAAAACAGCCAAAGTGATAGCCTTCTGCTGTATGAGGTTGATCTTTGACCTAGAGCCTGTGAGGGATATGGTCCTGCTGCCCATGTTACATCAGGATGCCAGGCTGTCCCCAAGACTAGGGTGGCAGCTCCTACAGCTAAGGCTAGTAGCCTCAAAACCCTGACAGCAGAGAGGGAACAGAGAAAGGGAGGGATGACTGGCTGCCTGGCACTCCCTGAAGAGCCCTGGCCCCAGCTACTGTCACCCACCTTCAAGGCTCCAGGTCGGTTGTGCTCAGGACATTTGGCCACACTATCAGCATGGATAGTATCTGTAAATGCTGGCCATGGAGATGAGTGTGCATACTTCGAGCGGCTAGAGAACAGCTCAAAGCCACACTTGGCACACACATAGATACCTGAAGCAGGGAAGGACAAAAGCAGAGACATCAGCTCCATAGTATCTGGGGTGAGTTCCCCAATCCCTTGATCTAGATGAAGGCAGCACTGCCCCCATTCTGAAGGTAGCCTGCTTATCCTTGCCATGCACTTGCTGATCACAGGCCACAGATCAGTCCCTGGGAAACACAACACCAAGCTCATACTTAGGGGATGTGCCAAGGACCAGGACTCACCTTTCACACACATCTCACTGTCTCAGTGGCCTGTGATGAGGAATCATTAGCATTTTCACTTTACAGATGAGGAAGCTGAGGCTAGATGTTGTAGGTAACAAGTGAGAAAGTGTGTGGCCAGGACACAAACAAACAAAAAAATTAAAAGCTAGGCATGAAGGCTCCTGCCTATAATCCTAGCACTTGGCCTGAGGCAGGTGGATCACCATGAGTTCCAGGTCAGCATGGGCTACATAATGAGTTCAAGGTTAGCCTGGCAATCCTCTGTCAAAAGGAAGGAAGGAAGGAAGGAAGAAAGGGAAGGGAAGGGAAGGGAAGGGAAGGGAAGGGAAGGGAAGGGAAGGGAAGAAAAGAAAAGAAAAGAAAAGAAAAGAAAAGAAAAGAAAAGAAAAGAAAAGAAGTTTGACCAGGGAAGAACCCAACCAATCGGCTGAGGCCACAGGACCCACTCCTTACATAGGACCACACACAGTCAGAGCCTTGACATGGCCAATGTTAAACACCTGGCCCCTCCTTTCTCTTCAAGTGGTCAACCCTGCTATTCAACAAAGCTCTGATCTGAACACTCTTCCACTGGTCTCTTTAGGCAGGAAGAAAATAGTCCCAGAGATGGAGCCTCTGGACTAACAAGGAGCCCAGGGAGACAAGGGCTGGAAGACAGCTTCCAACCTATCCCCAAAAGATCACTTTGGAGTAGAAGGGGAAGGGAAGATTGCAAAACTGATTTGGAGAACTATCTGAAAAACTTAAAAACAGGAACCTCCAAAGGTACCAAGTCACCTCTCAACCCCAACCAGGACAGCCTTCCTGCAACGTGTGAACTGCGCAACCTTTGCCAGGAACTCAAGAATGAAACACAAACTGGGTGTGGTGGTGCACACCTGTGATCCCAGCACTGTAGGCAGGAGGATCTCTGTGAGTTCAAGGCCAGCCTAAAGTACATAAGACCCTGTCTCTCCCTCCAAAAAAAAAAGGGGGGGCCAGTGGTTTGGTCCAGCGGTGTAAATGCCTGCTGGGCAAACACGAGGTCAAAGTCGAGAGTTCAATCCCTGGGCCCCCCCCCCAAAAAAAAACCCCGCAGCAGGAAGCTACCTCAGAAGCGGAGTTCCACCTCAGGCAGACAGCCTCAGGAGAACTAAAGTCCCACAGTTAAAAGGCCTCAGAGGAGGGCTTTTGCCTTTGTAGTCCTGTGTCACAGCTAATGTCACTGATGCCTAGTTTCACAGCCCACTCCAAACACATCTTGCCCCAGGAAAATCAATGGCCTAGTCTTCTATACAGACCTATTTTTATCAAATTAGCCCAAATTATTTGGAGAGCCCAGCTACAACTCAGCAAGGCCTCACACAGCCTAAGTCAGGGCTGAAAGGTGGTCATGTTCCAAACCACCACACACGTCAGCAAATTGTACAGGTCAAAGTTCACTTGCGGGAGACCCAGTAGCATTCCTGGTTACCCAACCAGAAGGCCCAGGGCAGGTGAGGACGCATCCAGGCAGGCACATTTCCATCTGAATAGAATATCCAGGGCTTGCCTACTTACCCCTCGGATCCTATAAACCAAATCAACTGGGATAACACCTGGCACTGCTCCTAGACCAGATGTCCCACTGTGCCCTCCCGAAGTCCCGACCCTGACCCAGTTATCCCAGGAATAGTCACGATGATGCTCAAGGCCTGTCCGTTTTGAAGGACTCCTCCTCCTCGGCTACTCCTCCCATGCCCTGGTGCCCTCGAGTCTCCCCACTTCCCCGGCCTCCAGACTACCACCTCCTCCATGACCACCTTTCCCCATATTTACTCCTCCGGATGGTCACACAATCGTCCCATTCTAGGGCCCTGGGCGCCACCCACTCCGAAAGATGGTGACACCCTCTCTAATACAAGAGGTCGTAGGATGTACCTGATTCAAAGTGGTTTTGGAAAACCTCGCCCCCGAAGAAGCTGCAGAACGACATGGCACCGGCACGACAGACTCAAAGCCTCTAATCCCGAAGCCAGTACCAGCACCAACAGCTCCTTCCCAAGGACCAATCACTCAGTACGCCTGACCACACCCCGCCCCTGAAAAGGACCAATCACACGGAGGCTCCAGGATTGCCCTCTCCCCCACTTCCCGGAGGCCGGCTCCCTCCTTAGAACCAATCTCGGCTCGGGTCGCGGGTTCCGGCGTCCGCCTCCAGAAGGTCCCGCCCCCTCTGGAGGACCTGTTGAATCCCGTCTTTTCATCAGGCCCCGCCCATCGACAGAAGTCCCGCCCTTGCTGCCGGAAGCTCGGTCCAGTCCCCAGCTCCTTAGGCACCGTAAGGTGGCAGTGGCTGCTTGGGCCGCCTGGAATAGAGCCCTCTACGTTTCGACTCCACGTCAACAGGCCTTTCCGCAACCCCAACCCACTGAGACGCTGAATTGCCTCCAACATTTATTGAACAGGTGCACGCCGCAGGTCCTCTATCCCACACTCCCTATAAATCTCCTGAGGCCTCTGGCTTCTCCTTCTCGAGATGTTTCTTCTGGGGACCCTGAGGAGAACAGAAGTGTTAGTCACAAGTCTGTCTGGGGCTACCACCCCTAGCCAGCGCCAAGCCACCCAGACCGGTCCTAGTGGACCCCTAAAAACGCTTGTGAGTGTGGGAATGGCCCTGCCAGCTCTGGGTCTAACTTCCCCACACTGAAGCAGAAGATAGGTGGAGAAGGAGCTGGTTTACCATGAAGGCCCTTTTCTCTTGGGCTGTCTGGAAGCGGCCATGGCCAAACTTGGAGGTGGTGTCGATGAACTTGAGTTCAATGTTCTCCAGGGCTCGGCGGCTGTGGTGCACCAGGAGGGACTGGGGATCCGAGGGACAAGCATTATCAGGGTGGGTGGGCCCTAGACCCTCCTATCACCACCTCTGGTTGCAATGTCTCTCCCACCCACCTCCTGCCAGACTCCTTCCTTTTTGTTCCCACAACCCACTCCACACCGGAGCAGGCTGCAGGATAGGACAGGCTGGCTGGGGCAGCCCATAGGGGACCCACCTCCCGACTCAGTGTGCTGCACTGACCTTCCTCAGCGTAATGACCCGCTTCTTGGTACCTGCGATGCAACCCTTCAGCATGATGTAGTCGTTGTTGACTTCCCCATAGTGGGGGAAGCCACCCTGTGAGGGAGACAAGCTAGAGGCCATGCCAGATAAAGGGCTGCTGAGCTGGGCAAGGCAGGGGAAGGGCACCAGCTAGGAGCCCTAGGAAAATTTTCCACCTAAGGGTCTGACTGGAAGGAGCCCTGTGCCTAGCACCCAGCAGAGAGATCACTAATCAGGGCAGCATCTCAACCCACATGCTAAATCCGTTTAACTCACTCAACATCTGTTTTTGTTTCAGACAGGGCCTCACTATGTAGTTCAGGCTGGTCTTGAACTTACTGTGTATCCTAGACTGACCTCAAATTTGCTATGATCTTCCTGCCTCAGCCTCTTGAGTTCTGAGATTACAGGCCTGAGCCATTACACCTAGCAACATCAGTAATTTTATGGGGGAAAACTAAAGCTCAGAAATTTGGCATCACTTGCTGCAGGCTTCACTGGACTGGGGTTTGGCTCCCAGACCATGGTGGGAGTTGGGGCATCCCACACTCCCCTGACAGTAGCTGGAGTAGAGGAGGCTTAAAGGGTGCAGGAGGTTGAGGCCACCAGGTGGCTGCTTGCTGCTGCACCAAGCCCATCACTGCACACCTAGTAGGGCCTTGTGCCCCAGTTTGCCTGTGGTGCATACATCTTGAGTTCCTGGAGCAAAATACCACTCATCTGAGGCTGGACCCTGCCACCCCATACTTGCCAGGCCCCCTCAGCCAGCCTAGCCATTCACCCTCACCAGTGGTGTGATAGACTTGTCGGTCACATCATAGCTGGTGGATGCATTATTCTTGACCAACTTTCCATCTTCCATATGGAGCCCCCGGCCAATGTGGTAGATCTGCCAGGAAAAGAGGGCACACTAGGGGCCAGAGGTGGGCTTTGGGGCCAGGGGCATGTCCCCACCCATCAACATACATGCTCAAACCCAGGTGCTGCTGGCATTTCATGAACCCCGGGAAGTGTCTGGATCATGCATGCTTCCCACTGTGTTCTCCCCAGCACCACGGACACACCTTCTTGTTGAGCTCAGTGCGGTGGTGGTAACCTTTCTGCCCAGCCCGGGCAATGGAGCAGCCCACACGGGCAGGGTGCCAGGCGCCAATGCAGGCCACTTTGCGCAGCCCTTTGTGGGTTTTCCGTGGCAACTTCTTGGTATGCCAGCGGCTGGTGACCCCTGCAAGTAGGAGGGGCTGGTTTCTGAGCAGTCTGGCCCCCAGTGCCTCTAGCAGCTTTCGCTAGAGCTGACATCTCTACCAAGTCCTACCTTTGACACCCCGGCCCTTGGTGACAGCGATGACATCAATGACCTCACTCTGGCTGAAAACACTATGTACTGGCACCTGCTTCTCCAGCCTGGCCTGAGCCCAGGCCACCTTCTCAGCCACTGTGCCACCATTTAGTTGGATCTCCATAATGTGGGCCTTCTTCTGCCGGAAGGGCAGCAGCTTCATCTGCAAGACATGGTACCATGGTCAGTCCCAGAAGGTCACATGCAGATATAACATGGCCAGCTGGTGACCTGAAGTCTTTTATGCATTTATTCATTCACAGATGTTCCTATGCCCCATCTCCATACTGTGTGCTATGCTAGGCAATGTGGGTACAACATGGAATGTGTAGACATGGTCCCTCTCCTCAGACTAGGGGACAGACAGAAGCTGAGTTAACTCTTGGAGAGGGCCAAGTGCTCTGATAGACTATGGGGGTGTACTTCAGAGAGTGGTCAGGGAAGGCCTGAGTAGGTGACACCAATAACAAGCCACGAGGTAAAGATCTGAAAAAAACTTTGAGCAGAAGGAACAGCATGTACAAAGACTAGCTGGGAAGATCTTGAAGAGCTGGTGGGACAGAAAATAGACCACACTGGGTGTGGTATCACTTGCTTGTGACCCTAGAATTTGGGAAGCTGAGGCAGGAGGATCGAAAGTTCAAGCCCAATCTGGGCAATTTAGTGAGACTCTGTCTCAAAAGAGAGAGAGAGAGAGAGAGAGAGAGAGAGAGAGAGAGAGAAAGTAGACCAATGTGGCCAAATGGTAATGAGCAAAGAGGCGGCAAGGCCAGGCAGGCTGTGGGGAGGACCAGGTATGGTATGATTCAGCCAGTAGGTCTCTGATGCTACATGAGGCACAGAACATGCAGATGTACTGTTAAGCCAGTTAGATCATCATACTGTCAAAAAAATATTTATGAAGTGCCTACTGCATACTAAGCTTTTTTTAGGCACTGGGGCCCCACAGTGAACATGGTAAGTGTGGCCCCCATACCCATGGATCAAGGTCAAGTCAGCAGAGGAAGATGGACATTAATCATGACTCACTGTCCATGAACTACAAGTGTGAGAGTAACTGGGTTGAGAGGTATAGAGAGCTGGGAGGCTCTAGAGAGCACCAGAGACAGCCTCCTCTGAAGACATACCAAGGAGTGTTCCTGAAGAAGGAGGGTCCTGATTACGCGTAACCCACATGAAGCCAGACCTTAGGTACTGAATCACATACACTCTTGGACCAGGGAGGCAACAGCCCTGCACACTGGACTGGCAGGAGCCCCAAGCCCTGCTGGCCATTTTTGGTGACCACAAGATGTGGCCAATGTCCTGCAGCCCCTTGGCAGGCACTGGCAACATCCTGTCTCTGGGACTGTCCTGGCCAGCAAGGCAGTTGGCCAGTCATTAGTCTTATGCTCAAGACTTGTGGTATTTTTAGACTGACATTTGTCAGGGCTCCTGGAAGTTAGAGGGGGAGGAAATCTGGGGCAGACAGACTGAGACGTGGGGGCAGGGCTGACCTGTGTGTGGACAATGACCCGAATGACTTTGCAATATTTCTTCATGGCAGCAAAGTCCTTCTGGAGTTGCTTTTTGCCATCGGTGTCCCGCCACCTCTTGCAGGCTTTGGTGAAGGCTTTCTTCTTGCTTTTGTGCCTAAGCCATGCACAGGAGATACTCAGGGCCCTAGCCAGGGCAGTCCCCCAGGCCATCCTGCCCCCACCCTGCCTATAGTCGACTAAGCAGGGCCCTTCCCTGAGGCCCTGGCTGGATCCAGTGTCATTTTTGAACACAGACTCCTCTTCTCTAGGTCCCTGTGTCTCCCCTCCCTATCAAGTAGGCACCCTCCCTGTCTCCTTAGGGTCCACACCTGGAGGCCACCCCACTACCATGTTGCTGCAGTGAAGCCTGCAGAAGGCACAGTGAGTAGACACCAGGCCTCAGACTTGAGGGACGGTATTTATACCCTCATCAGAGCTCTGGAAGGCAGAAATGATGTCTGCATTCCGGATGAAGAAACTAGGTTCTGGGGGTTAAAACCTCCAGATGAGGGGCAAATTCATGATAGAAACAGGAAAAGCAGGACACCTGGCCTTTGCTGGTCCCTTGCTCTAAGCTAAGCACTGAATACACTTCAGTAATCCAGTACCCACAACATTGGACCACTCCCAGCTTCATTTCACAGCACAGGAAACTGAGAGACTGACCAGCTTGCCTTGGTCACACAGCCTGCTCTAACTCTGGAGCCCAGTTCATCACCTCTCACAGGGGTCAGGGCTGGGCTGTGCCTCTGTCTCCATAAGGTATGTGCCTGTGGAGGTTCACCAGACAGGTGGGCCTTCCTTATAAGAATTTAGTGCCAAATAAGATTTGAGACCTGAGGATATCTTCCTTGCTATATACAAGAGCTTCTCAATTGGCTGTTTCTCTTTTCACTTTGGCTACTAAGAAGCTCAACCAACTCTGAAATTCCATCAAATTAGCCTAAAGGATAATAATATTTACTTTTTCCTTCCTCTATCCTGATTTCCTCCTCAGCCCTTTAATATATATTCATCTCTTACTGAAGGGAAAGCACTTCCACACACCCATACACTTTCCTACCTACCACACAATGTTGACCCCACTCCTACCTTCCAACCCCTCTGTTTCCAGCACAGAGCTGGGGTATGCCCCTCACCAGTCCTTGTAGAAGCGACGGCGGCACTCATCACTAAGGTGTTCTGCAAAGATGGTCTTGAAACTCCTCAGGCCTCGAGGGGTGGTCACATAGCCCACCACGCCCACCACCACTAGGGGTGGTGTCTCCACAATCGTCACTGCCTCCACCTCTTCTCGCTTGGAAATTTCTAAATGAGAGCCAGGGTCAGGGGTATAGAGGGAGCTTCCTGAGGTCCACAGGAAAGAGCTGGCCACAGCAGGTGGGCCAGGAAGGTGTGGGACCAGCAATCAGAGCAGCTCCTGTGCAAGATGGGATTGGATTGGGCACCTTTACTTTTTCTTCCTCTCACTCTTTTTTCTCTCTAGTGCTAGGGATTGAACCTAGGGCCTTCACACTGAACTATATTCCCAGCCTTATTTTTTAGTTTTTTTAATTTTGAGACAAGATATCACTAAATTGCTCAGGAAGGACTTGGACTTGCAGTCCTCCTGCCTCAGCCTCACAGAAGACTGTGATGTATACCACCACACTTGGCTGAGCCTCCTTTTAATAATTATAAATACATGTTTTATATAAATGTATTTTTGTAATATCTAGCAAAACTTTAGGGGAAAAAACATACTATTGATTAGGCTACCATGGATATTGTTGGATATTATTGATTAGGCTACCATGAAGCAAAATACAAGTTTTTAAACTATTTTAAGGAGCCAAGTGTGGTGACACACATCTATAATTGCAGTATTCTGTGAGGCTGATGCAAGTTCAAGCCCAGTCTGGGCAACTTAGTGATTTGGCAAAACGCTGTCTCAAAATAAAAATGAGGTTAGCAATGTAGCTAACTAAGTGAGAAGGTTCCGGGTTCAATCCCCAGTACTGTAAAACAGATAAGAATCTGAAAGAAAACTGGGGAGAAATATATGAATCAATTCTTAATATCATTGACTACTTAAAAAGGATTAAGGAAATGTTTTGTTTTTGTAATTCTAGAGATTAAACCCCTGGGCTCGTGCACATACTAGACAAGTGATGTACAACTGAGCTACGTTCTAATCTCTACCCTTTTTAATAGTGGTATTGGGGATTAAATCCAGGGCCTTCATACTGAGCTACATTCCCAGTTTTGGTGTGTTTTTTGTTTTTTTGTTTTGTTTTGTTTTTGTTTTTGTACTGGGGGTCCTACACACAACCTCATGCTTGCCAGGCAGGTGCTGTGCTGCTGAGCTACATGCCTGCCCAAATTGCCCACATTTGTTTTTTTTTAATCCATTAGCTGGGTTTGGTGGTACATGCCTGTAATCTCAACACTTGGGAGGCTGAGGCAGGAGAATCATTGGGAATTCAAGACTCTGGTGGTACATGCCTGTAATCCCAGCACTCAAGAGGCTGAGGCAGGAGGATCATTGTGAGTTCAAGACCAGCCTGGGCTACAAAGTGAGCTCAAGACCAGCCTGAACTGCACATTAAGACCCTATCTCAAAAAGACAAAAATAAATAAATAATAAATAAATAAATAAATAAATTTACAATGTTTGCCTCAACCTCCCTAAATGCTGGGATTATAGGCATGCACCACCATGCCCTGTTTATCCCAGACTTTTTTTTTTAATTTCAGCCTGTTTAAAATTTTTATTTTGGGGCCAGGGATTTAGCTCAGTGGCATAAGTGCCTGCCTTGCAAGCACGTGGTCATGAGTTTGATTCCCAATACCTATTTAAAAAAAAAAAAGTGGTACAGTAAAATTTTTATTTTATTTTATTTTATTTTTATTGGGTTAGCCATGTACCACGATGCCAAGCTGTTAAAAATTTTATTTAAAAAATTTTATTTTAATGTATTTATTTTTTGGTGCTGGGAATAGAACCCAGGGCCTTCTCATCTGTTCATACTGAGCTGAGCTATATTCCCCAGCCTTTTTTTTTTTTTTTTTTGAGACAGGGTCTCACTGTATAATTCAGGTGAGTCTTGAACTCAGTACAAGGATTACAGACATGTACTACCATCCCCATTTCCCAGCCCTTTCAAAATTTTATTTCAGGGGCTGGGGATTTAGCTCAATGGCATAAGCGCCTGCCTTGTAAGCCCGAAGTTGTGAGTTTGATCCCCGGTACCTATTAAAAAAAAATTATTTCAGACAGGATATCACTAAGTTACCAAAGTGCCCAGGTTAAGTTTGAACTCACTGCCTCAACCTCTCAGAGTAATGGGATTTTAGGCACCATGCTTGACTTTAAATTTTATTTTAAGAAAAAGTCTCACCACACTGCCCAGTCTGACCTCAAAATTGCCATCCTCCTGACTCAGTCTCCTGAGTGGTTGAAATTATAAGCATATGTGCCAGTGTGCATGGCCAAGGCACTATATTTTATGTTATGCATTAAAAAAAAAAAGAAGCAAGGGAGAGAAAGAGAACAGTTGAGTGTTGCCAAGAGGGGCTGGTAGAGCATTGGATGCAAGGTAACCTAGGGACTCTGCAGAGAGAGAGCGTTCTGGACTTTAACTGAGGTAGCAGTGAACAGACTGACATAGGTGCAAAGTGCACAGAACTCACATACACAATGAGCACAGAACTGGGAAACCTGCAAAGGGGGTGGATTATCCATGTCAGTATCTGATTATTTCTTACAACTACTTATGAATCTATAATTATTTGAAAATAAAACAAAAGCAGCTGGGTGTGGAGGTATTTGTCTGTAATCCTAGAACTCAAGCAGCTGAGGCAGGAGGACTTCAAACTCAAGGCCACCTAGGCTATACAATGAATTCAAGGGCAGCCTGAACTACATAGCAAGACCCTGTCACTGAAACACAAAACAAGATATATATATATATATATATATATATATATATATATATATATCCCTAAATGACCAACAGATACAGGTATCCTGTCTGGTGGGTTGAAGTGAGGGCTAGTATCCACCTTTGAATTCCAGTTTCTCTATTGACTGACTAGTTTCTTAGCTACTCTATGCCTCTTCATCTGTAAAATGAAGACAGTGACAGAACCCACCTGAGTTGTTGCCATTTTGATCTGTCACTGTCCTGAGTCCCTTGGGCAGGGACCTTTCCAGGACCATGCCCCATCCTGGATCAGAGAGCAATTCTGGCTCCTAGCACCTGGAAGTCCCTCTAGAACCACCCACCATGTGTCCCATAGTGACTCACTGAGCCCCGGGCGGTGCACCTCCCGCAAGGTGTGGGTCATCCCCGCCTTGTAGCCCAGGAAGGCTGTGAGATGCACAGGCCGACTAGGGTCGTCTCTTGGCCATGTTTTCACCTTGCCCCGGTGCCGGCGGCTCCTCTTGTGGGGTAGGAAGCCCAGGTGTCCATGTCGTGGGGCAGAGAACTTCCGGTGGGACTGGGGCACAGGAAGAAGGGAGGTCAGAGCTGGGGTCTCCTGGTAATAGCGTTAGGCAGGTCCCAGAACCCAGACAAGGAAAATAGACTGGAGACCCTAGGCAGAGGACCAAGTGGTCCTCAGTGCTGCCCAGTCTGTCTATAGGAAGGTGTGAGGTCACAACAGGTACAGATTTAGAGTTGGGGCCTCCATATCAGTGGCTTCCTGCCTCCATGGGCTCAGCACGGTGGGACCCAAAGGATTGAGAGACACTGAGCAGAGTGGCTGCTGTCATCCATCTATCTCTTGCTCCTTCTAGGCCTAGAAGCTCAGCTGTAGCCCCTTGCTGGCTCCTCCAACTTCCCAAACCTTACCGTCAGGACTGTCCCTACCTAGAGGATAGCTGAGTGATACCCACCAACCCATGCCCCAGGAATGCCAGTTTGTTCCAGATCCACCCCCAGCCCACTGACCATGACAGCCAGCCGATCTCTGCAGGTCAGGAAGGGGCCTTCCCACCAGGCAACAGAGGTCGAGTGGCAGAGCCAGGACGCACAGCAGCCAGGTCCCAGATTTAGACCCTGGCAGAGGAACTCAGTCATCTCATGTGGCCAGCATGGTCTACAGTGCCAGAAGCAGCCCAGGGAGGTACATAACCCTCCCAGGACCAACTCAACCTGATAGTGGTGAGGTACCCCATTTAGGGGCTTTTGTCAGACTGTAGCCAAGAGGAGAATCTGAGTGAGTCCCATTTGCTGAAAACTTCCAGCATCCTGAGAGCTGTGAGACTAAACTGGAGATATGGGGTAAAAGAGGTGGATAGGGAGGTGGGGCAAGGAGGGCTGACCATATATCCCATCATGATGCCTAGATGGGCACCTTTGTAATCTCAGCACTCTGGGAAGCTGAGGTAGAAGGGTAACAAGTTCAAATCCAGTCTTGGCAATTTAGTGACTTAGTGAGACTGTCAATAAATAAATAAGCCAATGTGGTGCTACATGCTGTAATCCCAGCACTCAGGAGGCTGAGGCAGGAGAATTGCTGTGAGTTCAAGGCCAGCCTGGACAACATAGAGAGTTGAAAGCTAAACTGAACTACATAGTGTGACCCTGTCTCAAAAAGCAAAAATAAATAAATAATAATAACAATAAATAAATAGTCTGGGTGTGATGGCACATCCCTGTAATCTCAGTGGGAGACTGAGACAGGAGAATTGCTGTGAGTTCAAGGCCAACCTGGGCTACAAAGTGAGTTTGAGGCTAGCTTGAACTGTATAGTGAGACCTTGTCTCAAAAAGACAATCAATAAATGGCCCAGGATGAAGCTCAGTGGAAAGGCTCTGGGTTCATTTTTTTTGGGGGGGGGTACTGGGAATTTAACTCAGGACCTTGTGTTTGCCAGGCAGGTGCTGTGCCACTGAGCTATATACCCAGCCCTGGGTTCAATATTTAGTACTGCCAAAAAACAAAAATATCAAGATTCCTGACTCTAATAGTCTATGATGCCAGATGTGGTGGCACACACCTGTAATCCCAGCACTTGGGAGGCTGAAGCAGGAGGATTTCTGAGTTTGAGACCAACTAGGCTACGAAGTGAGTTCAAGGCTAGCCTGAACATCACAATGAAACTCTGTGTCAAAAAACAAAAAAAATTATTACAGCTAATAGCCTATGACTCATGAACATTTACTTTATAAATTTAAATCTTAAAGATAAATTTTGAATGAAAAAAAGAGTTAAAATTTCTGGGACCATAGTAGATTTCCAGAATCACATAATCTCTAGCACTAACATCTCCCTAGAATTTGTGGATTTTCTATCACTAGATGATAAGATTTTATGCTACCAAATGTTAAAATTCTTGTTTCTGAGAGTTCAAAATTTGCAGATCTGATGTTTCTGTGTTTCTAGACTCTGTGGTACCCTAGAGGTGGCTTGGCCAGTCTATGCGCTCTACCAGGTTCTTTTCTGTAAGAGCTGGGCCATGTTTATCTCGCTTCCTACTCCCCTTGGCACAAGACCTGACATACAGCGGCTCCTAGACCTAGACGAATTGGGTTTTTGTTTTTGTTTTTTTGTTTTTTGTTTTTTCCATGTAGCCCAGGCTGGCCTCAAATTCGTGGTGATCATCCTGCTGCAGCCTCTCAAATGCTGGAATTACAGGCAGGCACCAAGCTGTTTCTTTTATTTTTAAAAAAGTGTCTCATTACGTAGTTCAGGCTGGACTTAAAATCACTATGTAGCCCAGGCTGGTCCCCAAGTCTGAGCAATCCTCCTGCCTTAAATTCCTGAGTGCTGGGGTTATAAAAGTGCCCCACCACTTGGGACTGAGTCTTCTTTATTCCTGCTGCTCACTGGACGCGGGTGCAACACCTCAAGATCCCACATGGGGGCGCCCGCAGAAAGCTACAAGACCCGTGGTGCCCTGCGGCCGCCCCGAAGTCCAACATCCACTGCGCAGGCGCAGGGTCTGCCCCACCGCGCAGGCGCAGCGGCCGGGCGTCCTCGGTAAGGTGAATAAAGTCTGCAGGGTAGACGCCGGCCAGTGGAGACCTGTAGTGCGACCCCGCTACACCGCTGCCATGCCGGACCCTTACGACAAGGATGTGTACCCTGAACCCCCGCGCCGCACGCCAGCTCCCTCGCCGGAGACGTCGCTCCCTAACCCCATCACCTACTTGACCAAGGCCTTCGACCTCCTCGTGGACCGGCCTGTGACCCTCATTAGAGGTACAGGCCCTAGATGCCACCCGCCCTGCGGGGACCCTGAGTACCCCATCGTCCCCGCGTTCAGGCCTCCGCGGCCGCCATCCAAAAACCCCGAGCTCCATTGTCTCTTTTGACCTTCCCCCTGTACCCTGGGCTTGCTCCCCCGCCGCCTCCCACCAGGAAATCCCGAAGGTCCGTTGACTTGTTTGACTTCCCCACTGCACCCTGAACCTTTCCAGTAGCTTTCCCTGCCTTCCGCCGTGCGGAGGATATATACCCTTGGCCTGCGTTCTCCGCCTTCCTACTCATCTGAGCCCCTGAGCTTGCTAGACTAGACCATCCCCCACCCCCAGCACACTTCCTTCAGTGTGCAAAGCTGTTTTGAACGGTTCCTCGCTGGCCACCTGCATGTTCTTGGGGTGGACATCAGCCCCCTCAGGATACACATCTTCGCATGTACTGTGATCGCTCCAATTTTTTATCTCTGGCCCCAAAGACTGCTCCTCGTGGGCAGCAGCAAGACCACACTGTGCTGTCACAAGTGCATTTGTTCAACAATAAAACAAGATGTAGGGATTACTGATCGGTGGTGGTATTTTTGTTTGGACAGGATCTCAATATATAGTGCAAACTGGCCTTGAACTTGCCATGATCTTCCTGCTTCTGCCTCCTGAGTGCACCACATCTGGCTTTTTTGTTTTTTTGTACCACAAATCAAACTCAGAACCTAGCACTTGCCAAGCAGGCCACTGAGGTATATCCCTGGCCCTTGTTTTTGCTTTCTTTTTTTTTTTTTTTTTTTTTTGCCAAGGATCGAACTCACGACCAAGCAGGCACTTACACCAGAGCTAAACCCCCGGCCCTGTTTTTGCTTTTTTTGAGCAGAGGTTTGTTACCCAACCTGACCCAAAATCTCTGGGCTCAAGTCATGCTATTTCATCTTCCCAGAGCTGGGACTATGGGCCTGACCTGGTCAGGGAGAATGTGCAATGGAGCTAATTTTCTTTCTTGGGGTATCTTAGAAATATTTGAATACATGAGTTTAGTCAAAAGTTTTAGAGTGGAATTTCTGCTAATTGCTTCCTGTCAGGGCCTCTTTGGTGTACACAATGGGATCGTTGTGCTGGGGATGTGGGCTTGTAGAACTGAGTTCTAAATCCAGCTTTGCAATTCCCCAGCTGCTTCTGTCGTCAAATCTATGAATGAGAAGGACCAAGTCTATCAGGTTGTTGTGGGAATGACATGAGATACTGCAGCTGAAACTCAGGGTAATGGGTGTCATTAGTACTCCATTCTTTCACAGGGGAATGCTGGCCCACACCTGTTGAGTCCAACTGTGTAAAAGCTCAGAACATTTAGAGACAAGTCCCTGTCCTAGTTGTGGTCCTCTCCAAATCCATCAGACAACTGAACCTGGGATTTCTTTAGATTTTATTTTTGGTGCTGGGGATCCAACTCACGACCTCACATTTGCCAAGCAGGCACTCACACCGCTGAGCTAAACCGCGGGCCCTCTTCTTTAGATTTTATAGATCAGCAGCATGCTAAGAACAGATACTACTACTATCACCGGGAGTACCGCCGTGTGCCAGACATTACAGAATGCCAGGAGAAGGATGTCCTGTGCATGTTCGAAGCGGAAATGCAATGGAGACGGGACTAGTAAGTGAACAGCAAGGAATGCTAAGAGTGGGCCGTTTCTGGGAATGCCACGGGATAGTCTCACCCACACAATGTACCTCCTTGAGGTGAGGCAGACTATAGGGATAGGGCCCCAGAGGTCCAGCTTTTATTCTATCCTTAGTCTTTTTCTTCCAGCCTAGTTGACCAACAAATTGTCAGTATTATCCAAGAGAGGCTTAAGGCCTGTCAGCAGAGAGAAGGAGAGAGCTACCAGCAGAATTGTGCCAAGGAGCTTCAACAGTTTGCCCAGGTGTCTAAGGCCTACCAGGACCGCTGTGAGTGAACCCCCTCCCTGACCCCATTCCCTAGGCCTAACAACTATGTGACTCTACTAGCTTTTCTGCATGTAGGGAAGACCCTGGTTCTGAGTTATCTTGATTGCTAACTGTCCCCCTCTCCCCCGTTTGTCTGCCAGATAATGACCTGGGAGCCTATTATTCTGCCAGAAAATGCCTAGCAAAGCAGAAACAGAGGATGCTGGCAGAGAGAAAGGCTGCCAAGGAAGCTACTGCTGCCTGAAGCCTACCTTGGAGGGCACCCCTTGACTGACCCTTGTTATGTTGCTGAAATAAAGTGGTACACCCTACCTGTGTTTCTGGTGTCCCCTCTATGTCCCCATCTGTATCAGTTCCTTCCCAGTTAAGCTGTCAGTTAAGTATATGACAGGCCAAAAAAAGAACCATTGACAGATTTCATTCATTTTTATTTTTCTTGTGTAGAAACCCTTATGTTGTAGCTACTGCTGGAGCTTGAGTCCTTTGGACAGAGACTCTAGTGTGGGTTTTTACAAGGTGGTCGGTGAACTCCTAAAAGAGAAAAGTTTCATGGTAACACACAACCTCTAGGCTTATATGACAAAAAATCCCCAACCTTGTGATAAGGCAAGCCACTGTCAGGTCAACAACAACAGCAGTACCTGGTAGGGAGACTTTGTGAAAACAGTCTCTTTCCAGAGGTCAGGGGTCAGGTAGCTGTAGGTCTTGGAGATGGCATCAAAGGTGGCCTTAGCTGGGAGAAACAGAAACACTAGGGAATGAGGATAGTTGGCCTGATTTGAGATTCTGCCCACCCCCAGGCCAGAAACTATGTAGCACTCCTAGGAACAGAGAGGCCACTTGGGGCAGGTCTGTCGTGCATTAGGAGTGCCTTCCTCTCTCTCCCTTTAAATACGCCACCACACACACTGCATTTATGTGATCCTGCGGAGCTGAGAGAGGTCACTGTCAACACCCTTGAGTGGGTCACCTACCAAAGTTGCCCAAAGTAGCAGTACAGCCCCTGGCAGAGGTGTAGCAGTCATCAATACCAGCCATCATCAGCAGCTTCTTGGGCACAGGGGCTGAGACAATGCCAGTGCCTCTGGGGGCAGGGATCAGACGCACCAACACAGAGCCACAGCGGCCTGTCACCTGAGAAAGATAGGAATCAGGAGGAAGAGCCAAAGCACGTCTCCAATGCACACTCATCGCTCACTACCACCCAGCTTACCTTGCAAGGGACTGTGTGGGGCTTGCCAATCTTGTTCCCCCAGTAGCCTCTCCGCACAGGAACAATGGAGAGCTTGGCCAGGATGATGGCCCCTCGAATGGCAGTGGCTACTTCCTTAGAACACTTTACACCCAGACCAACGTGACCGTTGTAGTCCCCAATAGCGACAAATGCCTGTGAAGACACTGTAAGGTAGCTGTGGTTCTCCACAGGATAGGTATTCATCACCATCCAAGGCCTGTTGTGCCCCTCAAGGAAAGAAAGGCCATCATGAGGCCAGTTCAAAATCCTGAAGAGCTCTTTTCTGTCTCTCCCCGGTACGAAAGTCACACTACAAGTAGTGTAACTGTGCAGAGTGGAGAGAGTTACCCACCCCCTTTTGGTACAAACAGCCCAGACAAAGCACAAAATGGTCCTGATACCTTGAACCTGGTCCGCTGGCCAGCACGAGTTTGCTTCTGCACAGGCATGATCTTTAGGACTTCATCCTTGAGGGATGTGCCCAGGAAAAAGTCAATAATCTCAGACTCCTGCAACAAATGAGTTTGGCAAAAACACTAAAAACCTTAAGTTAAAAACACTCACCCGCAGTAACCGCAATGGTGGAGCCAGGCTTCCTAGCACAAGAAGACAACTTTTCCCCAAATTAAATCTCCTTAATCCCAGCCGAATCACACTCATGACTGCCACCATTCCAAGAAGTCTTCTCGATGCTGACCACAGGAGATCTCAACCCTCCGACCCCCGTCTAAATGACGCTTCCGGACTAAAACTAGTCGGTCACAGCAGTACCTTGATGGGTAAGGAAAAGAGATAAATTTCCTCCAGGGACTTGATCTTCATGTCCTTGACCAGCCGGCCCAGCTTGGTGACAGGAATCCACTGTGAATAAAGAAGTCAGTCAACAGCCGGCTCTGAGGCCCTCAACCCCAAGATCAGACCCGCACAATGGCACACCTACCTCCTTGTCCTCGGCCTTACCGCCGCGCGCTCCGCGGCCTCGGCCCCGGCCCCTGCCGCGCCCGCGTCCGCGGCCTCGAAGGCCACTTCCGAAGCCTCCGCGGAAGCCGCCTCGGCCTCCCATGCCTGGGCCCCCGGGGCCTCCAGGCCCTCCCGCTGCACCGGCGTCATCCGCCATTTGCTGTAAAAAGCCACAGTAACAGTCAATGGTGCTCGGGGCTCTGCAGCAACCCCAGACACCCTAGCGGCCCTGGCCCAGTACCGCAGGCCCAAGCGTGGCCCGATGTCCGCGGATCCCCACTGCACAGGGCGTGAGCAGCCATAGCTCACAAGACACTTACGTGTTTCCTCGAGGAAGAAGAACGACCCGGTTAGACAAGAAATTTTTATATGCCACAAAATGCCGCGAGATCTCAGTTGCCCCGCCCCGAGTGCCCATTCGCAGCTATGATTAGTTCTACATACACTTCCGCCGGCTTGGATGCGCCTGCGCAGATAGAGAGCTGCTATAATTAGCGCGCAAGTTACTTGGTTCTTTCAACTTCCTTGGCGCCGCGTGGTTTCATCTTTTCTCGGTAAGTTCAACTAGATGAGCCGCCGCGCGTACATACAGGTGGCTTGGAGTCGGGCGTTTGTTGAAAAGCACCCCCGGCTTTGGCCGTAGTCGCGGGTGAGATTCGGCGCCTAAAACGTCAAGGGTCCTCAGCTCACCGCCCACTGGCTGTGTGGGAGGGTGAAACCCAGGCCCCGACACCCCCGGCAGCTGCACGCGCGGCCTCAGACCCCTGAACCCTGTCTTTCTTTCCAGACGATTCCGGGTTGTCCCGAGACTGACGACGCTAGGACTGCGTGGGCAGGAGAGCTTCATTGGCCCCATACTTAAAATAAAACTGCCTCAATTTTCCATGTGTGACTGGTCCTGAAGCTTTTTTCCCCTACTTGACCATCTGAAAGATCCATTCGTCCCGTTATGGCTTGGACAAGCCCTAATGAGGTGTCCTTACCCTCACCAAGTCGTAACCACCTTTGACACCACAAAGGTAATGACTGGAAGACTGGCAGTTGACATCTGCGTGTCAGCTAGTCTGAAAACCAGGTCTATCCGTGCTTCAGAGATAATCTCTGTACTGATAGGCGAAGTACTCAGAGCTAAAGTGATGGAACCTGGGCCACCAAACCATAAACAATGATAGAAAAGTATAGTTTTTAGTGGGTACCTGTTCTTATAACCCCTGAAAGAATTGGCTTAAAGAATTTTCATCCCAATGATGCTGAACCACAGGGGCATATAACACTGGGCCCTTATGCACAGGTCTGCCCAAGCGGTCAACCTGCCCTGGGTGGGGAAAAGAGGCTACAAGTTGCACTAGAATTTAGTCCTCCATGGAGCTTTCTCCCCAGTCGTGGATGTTAGTGAAGAGAACCCATGGTTCAGTGTCTGACACCCTTGAACGCTTGAAGATCTGGTTGTCTGGGCAGAACTATGGGAGGCAGTAGTCCCTGTGATAACCTTGGTTCCCTGCTCAGTGCTGCTGGGATATCAGCCTTCAGCTGCAACCAAGGCAAGGAGAGAGGTTCATAGACCTGTCCTCCTGCTCATATTCAGAGAGGGCAGCAAGGGCTACTTGGGTGGTGCAGGGTCCCAATAAACCCTGGGCCATGACTGTGACTGGCCTGTACTGTCACAGTGGACAATGCCACTGTGATGTCAGTCTACATCTGCTATGAAATGGGAGGCTCCTGAGGCATGGGTGTCAGTGGAGCTGCCATCCAGACACAGATCATGGTAAGCCTAGCACCCTCCTACTTCCATAATATGCCCAAATCTGGACAGATGCTCAGCAGTCCAGGGATGGAGGTCACTACTCTGAGAAAGGATGGACAGTGGATTACAGTCCCTGTATGCAAGGAGGACTTTGTGGTGACTTTAGCTGGGTCTCTCCGCTACCCCACAATTACACTTGGTAGTGTTATAATACTTGGGACTTGATTCCCACAACTGGCTCCTCCAAGTAGTGCTAACCTCTACATGGGACTCCTCCCACCCAAACGTTGCCAAGATCTTTCCCTGGACATGTGGAGTGGGGAACTCTGAATCTGGTCCCAGTGAGGCCTAATGTTACCATGGTCTTTGCAGAGTGGTGGGTATGATCTCAACCTTTTTGCCAGCCCTCCTGACTGCAAGTTCCTGTGCTCCATCTGCCAGGCGGTTCTCAAGAGGCCAGTGAGGTTGCCATGCAGCCACATCTTCTGCAAAAAATGCATCCTTCAGTGGCTAGCCAGGTGCCACAGGGTACCCAGGGAGCTGGGAGGGTTGGAGAAGCCATTCATATGGCCCAGAATGGGGAAGTGTGCCAAACTGAGTCCAGTAACTGTTAAAACTCAGCCACAAAACCTGGGACACTAAAGTTCCTATGGTGTCTGTGTTCCCTGGCTTTAGCCCTGGAACTGAAAGCTATAATACCCCCTCATGCCTTAAGCTGGAGAAGGGACCACCTGGATCAGCCAGTGAAGGTGGAGTTGACCCAGCTGCCATGTCACTTCTAACTGACCCCTTCCATCCAATATTCAACCCCATTCCTGCCTCATTCCAGACAAAACACCTGTCCATGCTGCAGGAAGGAGGTGAAAAGAAGAAAGATTGTCTATGTGAATAAACTCTGGAAAACCATTGGCCATCTAAAAGTCAAGGTAGCTCAGCACATCCCTCTTGTCACCTTTTTGGGGTGGGATAGAGCCAAGAGAGGGGAAAGGAGAACCCATCTTCAAAAAGAACCCAGGGCAGGCCAGACATGGTACATGCCCGTAATATTAGCACTCAGGCTAAGGCAGGATAACTGCAAGTTCAAGACCAGCCTGGACTACAAAATGAGACCCTATCTTTTTTAAAAAAAACCAGTGCAGCCCAGGGGTCAGCAGATCTGGCTAAGTTTGAATGAGGTTATCACTTACTTCACCTTTAAGTTAGGACAAGTTTGAATGACGCTATCACTTATTTCCCCTTTAATTTAGGACAAGTTACTTCACCTTTCTGAGATGTATTCCGCCATAAATGGGATTATAGAAGACATTTTGGGGGTGATGGTACTGGGAATCAAACTCACGACCTTGGGCTTGCCGGGCAGGCACTGTGCCACTGAGCTCTATGAAGGACTTTTTATTTATTTATTTTTATAGAAAACTAAAAGAGGATGAAATGCCTGGTATGCTGGCCATTACTCTTCAGTCCCATAACTTTACAGATGGTAAAACTAAGATCTTTTTGTTTTATTTTTGAGACAGGGTCTCACTGTGTAGTTTAAGCTGGCCTTGATTCTACTATGTAGTCTTGACTAGCCTCAAACTCTTGGAAATCCTCCTGCCTCAGCCTCCTGTGTGCTGGTGTACACCACCACACCTGACTGGAAACTAAGATTTTAAAAAAACAAAACAGCTAGATATGGTAACAAACACACCTGTAATCCCAGCATTCAGGAGGCAGAGGCAGATGGATCACCACAAGTTTGAGGTCACTCTGAACTACACAGCCAGCCTCTGTCTCAAAAAAGAACAACAAAAACTTTACTGTTCTTCAAGACAGGCTTGTGTCTTCCTCTGTAACATCTAAGATCTCCCTGCCTCTCAAGCATTTTCCAGCTGTTCTCTCTGTAGTTAAAAAAAAAAGCCCAGGCAGCTTCCAGTTTACTGGTTCTTGGTTCAGTAGATGAGATTCTGTGGGAGCCCCAGGTGGCAAAATACCCTACCTGGTTTGGCTCACACACAGCTCTTTCACTTCCAGTGCAAGAATGCTGAAGCCGGCTGCTTGGTGACATGCCCCCTGGCCCACCGAAAGGAGCATCAAGACTCATGCCCATTTGAGCCAATGGCCTGTCCCAACGAAGGCTGCTCTGCCCAGGTGTCACGTGGTACCCTGGCTGAGCATAGGCAGCACTGCCAGCAGGGTAGCCAGCAGCACTGCCCCTTGGGCTGTGGGGCTACCTTAGGCATGGCAGAGCTTGCTCATTATGACTGCTACCTCAAGCTGCGGGAAGCCTGGAGTGAGCGACAGGAGCGCAGCCAGACGCTACTGCATGGACTACTGCGACGTGTACGCCGAGTGCACCGTACCTCCAGTCTCATACGCAAACAACTGGCCCAGCTCAGCCACCTCCTGGGAGATGATGCCACGAATGAAGCTAACACGCCCACAGGGGGCAGTGTTGGGGCTGAGGCATGGGGAGTGCAGGACCAAGGTTCCTTGGAAATAGAGGGGTAAATAAATGTGGGGCCCAGGCCTGACCTACCTTGCCCCTCTGTACCGCATATTTTTTTGTTTTCTTTTTTTGTACCAGGAATCAAACCCAGGACCCTATACTTGCCTGGCAAGTGCTGTGACACTGAGCTTTTTTTGTTTGTTTGTTTGTTTGTTTTTGAAATGAGCTTGCTGTGTAGCCCAGATTAGCCTTAGACTAGCAATGATCCTCCTGCTTCAGCCTCCAGAGAGCTGGGATCACATGTATGCACCACCACATCTGTCTACCCTGGGGCACTTTAACCTTTTCCCCTCATTTTTTGTTGGGTTGGTATTTTGTTGTTTTATTTTGCTTTTTGTGGGTGCCAGGAATTGAACCTAAGACCTTGCACTTGTCAGGCAGGTAGTATGCCACTCAGCTATATTCCCTGGCTCTCCCTTGTTTTTAAGATCTGTCCCCAACACTAGGTCTTGGTGAAGCAGGAAACTGCATGGGATCCCTGATAGGACTGACAAGACATGGAATTTTAGGAACAAAAAGCAGTTTATTCGCTGGTGTTTCTACAAGGGACCTGATTCCTCCTGAGAATGAAAAACAAAGACTTTTATATTCTTTCTTACAGGGCAGTTTTTCATTGGGAATCAGCACAAAGTAAAGCAAATTAGTGATGGGGGGTGGCAAATAGTGGTCACAAGCAGTGCTGTGCTACACTGACATTACCTCATTACTGTACTTGTATATAGCTGAGGTCATCAATTTTCCTCAGGGAGCTTAGCTGTACAGTTAACCCACAGTTGCCCAGCTCCATCCGAGGAGGTGTCCTCTCATTGGCATTGGTTAGTCCCTCTCCTGGAAAGTTCTTCCTCTCATTCTCTACTTGCCTGCTTTTCTCTTTTTCCCTCAGTGTCTTTCCTTGCACACATTTTCCTTGTCTCCTCTCCCAGTCTCCTTCCTGCACATCTGTTTTAGCAGCATTATGATAAATGGTACTAAAGGCTCCAATCTCTTTAAGTCAGAGTAAAAGCAGTTCTCACTGTGGCTCACAATGATTCTGTCTTCTTTCCCTTGCCCTTAGAGTACCTCTGGGAGGATTGCAGTCACTGGCTTATTTTATTTGTGGGTGTTTTGTTGTGAGAAGCATCTCACTACACAGTTGAGACTGGCCTCAAAAATCAAAGCAATCCTGCCTTGGCTTCCTGAGTGCTGAGATTACAGGTGTGCTCCACTATACCTAGCTGGGGTACAAATCTTTTAAATCCAAAAACCTGATTTATTTTTATTCTCCCAATTCCACCATAGTCCAGGTACACTTTTCCCCCTGTTCATGTCATCCTTTTGTTTCTGCTGGCATGAATCTGTATACCCTGAGCACACCTTTCCTGTTACTTCTCCAGTTTTTTGTTTTTGTTTTTAATTGGTACTGGGGATCAAACTCAAGACCACATGCTTGCAAGGCAGGCGCTTATACCGCTGAGCTAAATCCCCAGCCCCTACCTTTCCTGTTAAACTTCAATATATATAGCTGCCTTTTCTTTTATCATCAAGTGTATTCTTGCAATTCTTTGTTCAATATACATTAAAAATCTGGACTCTAGGGCCAGGGATATATCTCAGCAACACAGTGCCTGCTTGGCCTGGCAAGGTCCCGAGTTCAAGTCCCAGTACCCCCCCAAAAAATATTTGGACTCTATCTCAACGAACCATCACACTCTATCAGCACAACTGCCAGAAAATCCCTGGGCTCCCTGCTTCACTGCAGTTGCTCAGTTCAGGCTATTCTACCACCCTATTTTACACTGCACCTCTTGTATGGCAGTGTATGCCTACAATCCCAGCGTTCTCGAAGGCTGAAGCAAAAGGATTACAGGTTCAAACCACCATAGACAATTCAGCAAGACATTTTCTTTTTAAAAAAAAAATTTTTTAACATATGTATATAGCGTGTATATACCTTTTTTTTTTGTACCAGGAATCGAACTCACTACCTCGCACTTAAGACAGTTTCAAAAACCATAAAATTGTCAGGCGTGGTAACGCACACCTGTGATCCCATTACTTGGAAGGCTCTGGCAGGGGAGGGTCGTCGTGAGCTTGAGGCCAGCCTGAACTACCTAGGGAGACCCTATCTCAAAAAACAAAAAGCCCCACAAATAATTTAGGTCAATGTAAAAGCCCTGAGTTCAACCTTCGGTTCTAAGAAAGAAAAATAAACTGCATCTCCATCTCCTGTGCTCGCTTCAGCAGCTACATGTACTAAATTGCATCTCTGCCTCATCTCTTGGGAAGTGATATCCACAGCGCTAGTCGTTTAGTGCAGTATTCCCTGTCTGCTCTGCCCACCCTCCCTTCCGTCCAATAGAAAGTGAGCTATCTATAGAAGGGCAGGGGTTTCTGTTGCCCGGAGCCTTCCAAGCGACTAAGCAGCGTTCTGCACACATAAGATAATAAAATATTTGACCCTGAAACTACCCGATTTGATTTATTCGTCTCTTTGAATCTATTCATTCACTGGCTGGCCAACCGCAGGCAACCCCCAAACCCGAGTGCTGAGCAGCAAAAATAAATACTTCCGTTGGTCCTTTTACACTTCTATTAAATTGCCAGATCACGGGTGACGTCCGCCCCTCCACATCTCACCCTCCAGGTACAAAATGTCTCCAACAAATTCCGCTTCCGGACATAGCAGCCATTGCCCACAACAAAGGTGGCGCCTACGGCGCAGCGCTGATGACATCACATGACTGCCTAGTCTTAATGTCATCTCCGCGCGCCTAAATTTGCAGTGGCACGCCATCCTCACGCGGCTGCAGTGTAGAATCCAGACTGCCTCGGCAACAATATGGCTGAAACTGCTGCCGGAGTGGGCCGCTTTAAAGCCAAGTAAGGCTGGGACTGCGGGCACCACCCAGTGAGGGGCACGGATTCGCTGCTGGAGTAACAGGCCCCTGCAGCGCACGTGAAGTAGTGCGCACGGTGGACTGGGGACTCTTTCAGGTCTGGGAAAGTACCTGGCCCGCAAGGTTTGGAAAAGGCAGTGCGGATAGGAAGCTGGAGGGCCGCCACCAACTCAAGCGCTGCTCTCTGGTTGGGCGGCAGGCTAGATGCACCAGATGTCGAATACTTGCTTAGCCGGGGAGCCTGTTTTAGTTCCGCAAAGTGGCAACAAGAAATCACAGAAGGGAAAGCATAAGCGGAGCACAAGTCGAAGCTAGTCCTGAATGGTGGCAGGATGCGATGACCTGTCTGTGGGCAGGCGACCTGAAAAGGTCTCTCTCCTTGACCTGCTTCTAGGGAGAGCAGGTTCAGGAGGTGGGTGGGTCCCAAGGGAGTAATGAGAATAAACAGCCCTGGCCCTGTAGGTTGTCTTTTGGGATAAATCATCTCCATCAGCGACTATGCGCCTTTGGGTTGTGACAAGCACTAACAAAGAAAGACTTAGTGATGACAGCACCCCTGTTGGAGAGTTGTCTGGCATGCAGAGTGTGGCAGGCAGGCAGGCTTCCTGGGGAGTGGAGTTGGCCCAGCACTGGAATCTGAAGAGAAGGCCAAACCATACACAGGGCACAGGCAGAGGACAGACTTGTCACAGGGGCCAGGAGAAAGGGACTGCTGTGTGGGCTCAGAAAGCAAGAGCAGAGACTCTTCTGGGCAAAGTCTTTGAGATGTGTTAGGAGAAGGGAGGCTTTTAAGCAGACTGGTGAAACAGTCAGTTGCTCTCCAGGTAACTTGCAGCAGGGTTGAGAGAATAGGTAGCATGCCCAGTGAAAAGGTTGGAGGGGCAATGGTTTGAACCAGGGGAAGAGAGAAGAGGGCAGCAGACAGTATGAGTGAGGTCACAGAAATGACAGCTGCTTGGGGAAAGCATCAGGTGAAGCTAGGATTAGAGGGATTTAGGGTGAGATGGAGTGGTGCTGGACCCCAAGGGAGAAGATGCTGGCTGGGGAGGATGGTACCCTAGATTCATTTACCGAGGGATGGCCTCCCATAGCCAGCAGGGGGCACCCAACGCCCTTTGAAGACTGTTATTGGGTTGATTTGCATGACTGAGGCCTACCTCTTACTGCTGATAGACCCCATAAAGATCACCCACCAGCCCACAGTGTCAACTTTTCTGTAACACAAGAGAACTGTAGTGCTACCCACCCATGAAGTTTGTTATTCGTCCCTCTGGGTTGCTTACTACTGCCCTGGAACCCTGCAAGGGCAAGGGCTTGTTGGGTTCACTTTTGAAACAGCACTCTCAGGACTAGGATGTAGTGGGTAAAACAGTGGATGATCACTTACTCTTCTGTTCTCTTCCCAGCTATGCTGTGGAGCGCAAGATTGAGCCTTTCTACAAGGGCGGGAAAGTACAGGTACCATCCCTGAAGGTGACTAGGGTGGAAGGGAAGGCAGGGTCTGCATAGGGCTGCCATAGCTGAGACTTTGTGTCCCCAGCTTGATCAGACAGGCCAGCACCTCTTCTGCGTCTGTGGTAACAGAGTCAATGTCCTAGATGTGGCTTCTGGGACTGTGCTACGGAGCCTGGAGCAGGTAAGAATAGGGTGGGCAAAGGTGAGGATACTAGTAGAAGGAGCAGCCTGTTGTCATGGCACTCTCTTCCTGTTCTTTCCTTTAGGAGGACCAAGAAGATATCACTGCCTTTGACCTCAGCCCTGATAATGAGGTATGTGAGACAGGGGCAGAAGGTGAGCTCTGGTACTTCTCTCCTACATTGAGACATGAGGGTACCCCTCAGGCTGAACTGCATCCTCCATCAGGTGTTGGTGACAGTCAGTCGGGCGCTGCTGTTGGCTCAGTGGGTGTGGCGAGAAGGGAGCGTTACTCGTCTGTGGAAAGCAATACACACGGCCCCTGTGGCCACCATGACCTTCGACCCCACATCCACACTACTAGCCACAGGTAGGGCCCCAGCTGAACGGGGAGCTGAAAGGGATGGGGCAGGGGCTTTGGACATACTGGCTCCCTCACCTCAAGCATGTTCCTGCAGGGGGCTGTGACGGGGCTGTACGTGTCTGGGATGTTGTGCGGCATTATGGAACACACCACCTCCGGGGCTCAACTGGTGTTGTGCAGTGAGTGGGGGCAGTAGAAGGTGGGAAGCAGAGGTACCATTCTTGGATGGCACAGCTCATGCATTCCTTGCCTACCTGCAGTTTGGTGGCTTTCCACCCGGACCCCACTCGCCTGCTGCTCTTCTCTTCAGCTGCGGATGCTGCCATTCGTGTGTGGTCACTGCAGGACCGCTTGTGCCTGGCCATGCTGACTGCTCACTATAGTGCCGTCACCTCCCTGACCTTCAGTGCTGATGGACACAGCATGCTGAGGTGGGTGATAAGCAAGAGCATGCAGGCCTTGGGAGGGAAAAGTCAATGGGTACCAAGGCTGAGGGTACCTCGGGTGTCAGTGGGTCAGTGGGTACTCCAGAACTGAAGTGACTGACTATTTCTCCCCAGCTCCGGTCGTGACAAGATCTGCATTGTCTGGGACCTTCAGAGCCACCAGGCCACAAAAACTGTGCCAGTATTTGAGGTATGGGTGAATTTGGGGCAGGGCCAGTGAGGGGGACTGGGGTTGGCATAGGGAATAGCTGCAGCCTCTGAATTAGTGCATCCCCAGAGTGTGGAGTCCGCTGTGCTGCTGCCTGAGGAGCCAGCTCCTGTGCTAGGTGTGAAGAATTCAGGCCTGCATTTCCTGACAGCTGGTGACCAAGGTGTGTGGGGTTGACCACAGGCTGGCCACTGGATTGGGGTAGGCCTGTGAGTCCCAGCAGCCCTGTCCCTACACAGGCATACTACGTGTATGGGAAGCAGCCTCTGGACAGTGTGTGTATACCCAGACACAGCTGCCAGGCCCAGGGCTAGAGCTGACCCACTGCTCCCTGGTCCGCACTGCTGGTCTGCTCCTCAGTGTCACTGCTGATCACAACCTGCTACTCTATGAAGCGTGCTCCCTACAGCTGCAGAAACAGGTGACCATATGCCCCTGCCCAGCCCAAGCTGAAGGGGCCAGCCATCTACTCATAAAAGACCTGGCTCATGTCATTCTTCTTTTTTTTTTTTTTTTTTTTTTTTTTCCCATGTTGTTCTCGACCCTCCCAGTTTGCAGGGTACAGTGAGGAGGTTTTGGATGTCCGGTTTCTTGGGCCCAAGGATTCCCACATTGTTGTGGCCTCCAACAGCCCCTGCCTAAAAGTTTTTGAGCTACAGACATCAGCTTGCCAGATCCTCCATGGCCATACAGGCAAGTAGAGCCCACTGATACCTCTGAAACTCCATTCTCATTTAATTGTTGCCCACATCCTGTCACCTTACCATATTGACCTCTGACTACTCCCTTCTCTTTTATAGATATTGTCCTGGCCCTGGATGTGTTTCGGAAGGGACGGCTCTTTGCCAGCTGTGCCAAGGTCAGTCTCCCAAAAGGTGTGGAGATATAGGCCCTCCAGAAAAGAAAAAAAAATGAAGGCAAAAAGACCACAGCCCAACCTCTCTCCTCAACTCCTCTTATCCCCAGGATCAGAGCCTTCGCATCTGGAGAATGAACAAGGCTGGCCAGGTGTCCTGTGTGGCTCAGGGTTCTGGTCACACACACAGTGTGGGCACCATCTACTGCTCCAGGTAGTGGGGCCACAGCTGGATTCAGAGGTGTAGAAAAGGTGGAGACCTAAAATTCCTGGTGGGGCTCCAGCTCACAGGTTGAACAAAGAGATAGCAGCTTTGGCTTTTTTTTTTTTTTTTTTTTAAGCTCTAGCCTAGGGATGGGAACAGAAAATGAGCCCAGGTGCCATGAGGGGATTCTTTGGAAGTAGCCTTAGGTGGACAAAGTGGGGAGAGCATCGTAATGGAGAGGATGGCACTGAAAAAGGCCCACTGGGTAAAGGCTACTCCTGCTAGGGCATGGGCCCCCTGAGGGTACCACGTTGCTGGATATGGGACACTGAGAGTGGGTGGACATGCAGAAGACCAGAGCCAGTTTGCATCCTTGGTCAGTCACACTGGTCTGGGCCATGGTTCATGATGCCATTCCTATGATATACTGACAGTACTTTCCTACTGGGGTATAGGCTGAAAGAATCCTTTCTGGTGACGGGCAGCCAGGACTGCACTGTGAAATTATGGCCTCTCCCTGAAGCTCTGCTGTCCAAGAACACAACCCCAGACAGTGGCCCCATCTTTCTGCAGGCCCAGGCCACCCAGCGCTGTCATGACAAGGTGACCATACATGGCCACTGGGGTGGGGGTGGCCAAGCCCTTGCTGGGGTAATGATCTGAATTACTACCTTTTCCTATCACCAGGACATCAACAGTGTGGCTATTTCTCCCAACGACAAGCTGTTGGCCACAGGCTCACAGGACCGTACAGCCAAACTCTGGACCCTGCCACAATGCCAGCTGGTGGGTGTTTTCTCAGGCCACCGACGTGGCCTCTGGTGTGTACAGTTCTCACCCATGGATCAGGTGCTGGCCACAGCCTCAGCTGATGGCACTATCAAGCTCTGGTCACTGCAGGATTTAAGCTGCCTCAAGGTAAGCAGTATCCCTTGTGGTCCAGACCCTCCTGGTGACATTTTGTTAGGTGACATCTCATGTCCCCATCCCCACAGACATTTGAGGGGCATGATGCTTCTGTGCTAAAGGTGGCCTTTGTGAGCCGTGGCACACAGCTACTGTCCAGGTGAGTGGACTGGGGGCTTGGTGGGGGTGAGGTGAGGTAGGGTGGGCCTCTCTGAGGCCCCCACCATCCCAAACCCAGTGGCTCAGATGGGCTCCTGAAGCTTTGGACCATCAAGAACAATGAATGTGTGCGGACACTGGATGCCCATGAGGACAAGGTCTGGGGACTACACTGCAACCAGCTAGATGACCACGCCCTCACTGGTGCCAGTGACTCCCGAGTCATTCTCTGGAAGGTTGTAGACCCTGAGGAGAGGGTGGCCAGGGCAAGGAATAGGGATAGCTGTCTAACCCCATTCTAATCCTAGGATGTGACTGAGGCAGAACAGGCAGAGGAGCAGGCCAAGCGGGAGGAACAGGTGGTCAAGTAAGCACATGCTCTACAGCAGCACCCCATGCGCCACGGAGCGTCTGCATACTCCTGCTTTATGCTGTAGGGACACTGAGGCTTGGGGCTGGGCTCAGACCAATGGGTGCTAGGTGTAGACCTCCTGACTGTACCGTCAGCCCCAGTCAGAGTCCAAGTATCCTTTATCCTTTCCTTCCCACTGCCAGGCAGCAAGAACTGGACAACCTGCTGCATGAAAAGCGGTACCTGCGAGCACTGGGCCTAGCCATCTCCCTGGATCGGCCCCATACAGTGCTGACAGTTATCCAGGGTCAGTGTTTGCCACAGGGGCAGGCTAGGGCTGGGGGAGACTTGGAACCATTGAACCCCTTCCTGGGGCTCAGACTTGCCTCATCCCATAGCCATTCGGAGGGATGCAGAGGCCTGTGAGAAGCTAGAAGCCACTGTGCTCCGACTACGGCGAGACCAGAAAGGTCCTGGGCATGTGGGCAGGAGCCAGTCAGCGGTGGGCAGGGGGAGGCCTGGTGGGTAGGGGAGGATGGAATAGCCTGGCAGGCAGGGTGACTGTCTCTACTGCTCACAGAGGCCCTGTTGCGTTTTTGTGTCACGTGGAACACCAATGCCCGGCACTGCCATGAAGCACAGGCAGTGCTGAGTGTGCTGCTGCAACACGAGGCCCCTGAGGAGCTGCTGGCCTATGAGGGTGTGCAGGCCACACTTGAGGCCCTGCTGCCCTACACTGGTAGGTAGGCACAGCCTGGGTAAAGAAACAGCCAGGTGGGCAGATGCACTACCTGACTTCCCTCTGTCCTTTCCAGAACGACATTTTCAGAGGCTCAGCCGGACACTGCAGGCAGCCACCTTCTTGGATTTCCTGTGGCATAACATGAAGCTGTCCCCTCTCCCTGCTGCCCCCCCAGCTCTTTGATATACATAAAGTCATACTTTTCGTATCCACAGTGATCTGGGCTATCTTTCCCAAGGTCCCTAGCCACAGCCTTCATCAACCAGGATGCACTTTGGCCCCTGATATCTCAGTGTGGCAGAGCACCCCACCTTGGCTGAGTTCCACAGGCTCTGCCCTCCAAACAGTGAGACCAAGTGGAGTCTTCCAGAAAAGTTTTTACTCAAAGGAAATAGTAATTCCCTTTCTCACCATCATCCATTCCTCTCCCAGCCCTGGGGATGATACAGCTATCTGCCATCCTGAGCATACTGCTTGGTGTGGGGTTAGGGTGCACAGCCAACTTCTCTGCAGAGTGAGCCCACACCCTCATGGAGAGTTCTGAGGCCCTGAATTGCACGCCAGTGCCCTTCGTGTGATGGTGCAGCAGCGACTCTGGATGGCACTCAGTGGAGGGCGGGCAGGGATAGGAGGTGGACCAGTATTAGCCTTGTTCTTCTCCTTGTCCTCCCTACCAAGGATTGGTGGCCCACTCAAGAATGCACCCAGCCCTTCAGGTTGCAGCAGCACTGAGGGGAGCAGACCATCCTGGTCACAGTACCTGAAAAGTAAGGGGCTTAGTCAGAGATGGCTCCTCCCCTACTCCTGCATCATAGGCTGGGTCTGTTAAGGCCTCACCCTCAGGTACCTGCACAGCCACCATCCACGGTCTGAAGTTTCCAGGACCTGCACTTGTGCCCCTGCTGGCACTGACAGTTCATCAGCACGGCTGCCCTTGTAGGCTTGGGAAGCACAGAACACAGTCCCTGAAAGTGGGTGTCTATGGGTCACAGTGGCAGCAAGAGGCTAAGGGCTCAGCTATCCTTCCCTGTTACCCAGGATCACTCTATAACCAACTCGCCTTCACTGCAGCTGTGGGCATCAAGTATATGCCAGTGCCTCCCTCCCTATTTGAGGGCTGCCCACAGGGACCTTGGAGTAGGGGCTAGAATCATACCACTGCTTTGCAGCATCAGGCCCACCTCTGGGGCCACCTCCTCCAGATAGGGAGCTGGAAACCAAGCCTTCTGCTGGCCTTCATTCTCCACTAGCCACCAGCCTACGCATGAGATAAGGGAAGGGTTTGGGTCCTGAGGCCAGCTCCAATCCAGGGGACAAAAAGGTAAGTCCTCAGGTCCCTGTCAGCTCTACCTGAGGAGTGTCGTAGCAGTACATCCAGGCTTTCTTGGGCTTCGGCGTGGAAGGGCCTTCCCTGTGTGTCCTGGGTGTGGAAGGGCTGCACGCAACAGAGGCGCTGAACCTCTAGGCTGCGGATATCAAGGCTGGTCACAGGGAGAGGTGAGGGCTTCTCTGGGACAGGCAGGATCACCATGCTGAGGAGGACAGCCAGTGCAAGCAACAAGTGGATTGGGAGGATGAGAATGGGCCCATCACCCCCATGAGTTGGCCCAATCATGGCCTCTGTCTCTGTGGGCTGGGAAAGGGTGCTAAGGTACCTGCTGGGAGGCAGTGCAGATTCCAGGTCCTGGGTTCGAGGCTCAAAGAAGCTTATAAGCACTGGGCTCCACGACACTTGTTTCACATTAGTTAGCAGTGTTTGCACATAGGTATCCAGCAGCCGCAGGCGCACCAGGCCCCGGCCTGTGCGCCCTCCACGGGAAAACAAGGGTGCATCTGCAGGCCCAACAAAGACGCCTTGTGGGAGCCTGCAAACCCCGCCCCAGGCTTTGCCTCTCCTGCACCTCCTGGCACCCTGCCAGTCTGACCTGGAAATTTGGGGAGAAGGCGGTCAGATCTTCTCAGCAGACCTGCTTCCACTGGAAAGGTCTCCTTGAGGGTCTTCTGATGGACAGAGCGAGATGTTGGTCTCTGAGCCCAGTGTACATCCAGGGAAAGTACAGGTCACAGGGGCTGGAAGCCCACACATGCAGAAAGGGAAGCCTGCTGGCTGGGATTACCAGCCACCCTATTTGTGTGGCCCCAGGGTCACTTGCCTGGAGCTGCCTGAACTCCTCCCAGGTTCTTCGAACAAAAGTATCACTGCTGTCCGACCAGTGCACAGAGAAGGCAAACATCTGCATGAGGAAAGGTTGAGGGTCCCTGGAGAGGCTGAAAAGGACAGCCCCTTGGGGCCTGCAGAGACTGTCCCATCATACCTGAAGCCGCTCCATCTGCACCAGGGCTGCTGCTCTCACTGACACCGGATACCTGGAACTTGACATCACTGCATCCTCCATCGCTGGTGGCTCCTGAGTGTTGAAGTGGCAGAGGTTTTGCCACCTCCTTGTCCTCAAGCAGCCTCTGAGCAACCCGGAAGACTGGCTTGAGTGGAATTCCCCGCCCATGCCCCAGCCTGAGTGCCCGCAGAGTTACCACGCCCCCTGGTCCTTTTAAAGTTTCCGGGGAGTCTCCTAAACCCAAAATCTAGGGGATTCAGTCACAGGAACACCAGGCTTTAGAGGGGGCCTAAAGTAGAGATGTGGAAGGAGCAATGAGATACTGACCTTAGAAGTGTGCAAGGCAGTCTTGGATCTAGAAGGGCTTTACAGGGATTGGAGCTGCCATCTGGGTCCCTCCACCCAGAGTATGACCTTGGGAAGAGGGAAAAGGAAGGCTCTTCAAAGCGCTGCCTCACCCCTTCCCATAGGGCTCCACCACCCTCTAGGTGCAGTCTCCTGCCAAGACACACCCAATTTAATTTCCCTCCCCCTCTCCCTGTCTCTCTTTCTTCCCTCTCCCTGTCTCCACCACAAGCCCTGTGATTTTTTAGCCCCAAACAGCTCTATCTTTGAATTCTATAGACCACCATCCCCTCATCATCTGAAACCAATGACTCAGTGCTCAATGCACATGCTTTCTCCAGTTTTATCCTAATGTGAGAGAGTCTCTTAATGTCCCCAGGTAAGAAGAAGAAATTTGTGTTAAATAGATACTTTGAAAGGGCTGGGGAATATAGCTCAGTGGCACAGCACCTGCCTGGCAAGCTCAAGGTCCTGAGTTCAATTCCTGGGACATAAATAAATACTTTGAGGTTTTATTTTTGTTTTTTTACTCTCCTAAGGACACTCACATGCAAGGCAAATGTTGTACCACTGAGCTACTTGCCCAGATGCTTTTTAATTTTGAGACAGGCTCTCAATAAATTGCCCAGACCACCACAAATTTGCATCCTTTTGCCTCAACCTCCCAAATCGCTAGGATAAGTGTGTACCACCTTGCTTGCCCAGATACTTTTGAGTTTTTTCTGACTAGATTGGGGAAAGGATGGACAACAGAGGAACAGCCCCCCTCCCCCCGCCAGGATCCCTTGCACTGGTGAGACTTGGGGCTTGAGTAACAGAGTCTGTCTTTTGACCACTATCACTTGGAGTTTCAAGAGGTGGTCACTAGGACTAGTCTAAGAGCCACCTCTGAACCCATGACATATCACAATTTACTGCATTACCTCCTCAGACCAGACCCATTGCCCCATCTCTGGAATGGAGGCCTTGAAATTCCTGGGCAGAGGGCTCATTTGGGTGCCCCACTCTATAGGCTGCTTCCTTATAGTGAAGATTCCCAACTCCAACCAACCCTGGTGTACAGTGATTCTTTCTGGTGCTAAGGCCACCACCTTCAGGGTGTGGCAAATCTGTCTGTGGCATATATCTCAGTGGTAGAGCATTTGCCTTGCACACATGAGTATAGGGTTTGATAATCCTTAACACAGTTTTTTTTTTTTTTTTGGTACCGGGGATTGAACTCATGACCTCGCACTTGCCAGGCAGGCACTTAAGCCACTGAGCTAAATCCCCGGCCCCAACAGTGTTAAAAAAAAAAAAAGCTCAAAGTAATTATCTGTTTAACACAATTTCCTCTTCCTTGACTTAGGGACATTAAGAAACCTTGCCAGCCAGGTGTGGTGTAGCACACCTGTAATCCCAGCACTTGGGCTGAAACAGGAGAATCACTGTTAGTTTGAGGCCAGCCTCAGCTACTTAGTAAAGAGAAAGGAATTGCACTGAGCACTGAGTTATTGGTTCCAAATGACAAAGCATGGAGCCCCACAGAATTCCCTAAAAAAATGGCTGAGGGAATTCCCCTACTCCACACCCTCTGGAGTGGTCAGCACCTGGGGCATCACTCCAGGAAACTGTCTTGGCTTCAATAAAGGACCTTTGTGTGCCCTACTGGCTGCTCTCTCTGAAGTCCTGAATGCCTCTCTGTTCTCGGCCCAGGCAACAAACACCTGCTGACACAAGTGAATGCCAAAGTGCCTTCAGCATAACTGTTATCCTCCCCTCCCAACTTCAGCTAAGGACCCTGCTGGCCTGTTGGAGTCTAGAGCGGGACAGACACTGTTCTTCTACATAAGGATCTAGTTTGACATAACTGCAGCCTTTGACCTCACCCCTCATCTGGCATACCAGGAAATACTGGTAGAAACTTAAACTCTGGAGGACAAATGATGGTCAGCCAAACATTTCCTGCCAGGTAGTGACACCCAGAATGTCTCAGAACTGACACTTGACATAGTTTTTGAGAAAGTCCAGGTACATTCTAATTGGCTTTGGGTGACCTTTGTGTAGCTTAGCATATAAATCTCTTTATTTTGCCTCAGGGTGTGGCAATCCTGTCTGCTGCACCCAAAACATGCTTTAGTCTGTAAATGTTGCACTTTGGGCAATCTTGGAACTGTCTGCTTCTTCCATTTTTCAGTACCTTCTATCTTTAGTAAATGGTTCTTTTTTTTTTTTTTTTTTCTAAAGACAGGGACTTGGTATGTAGTTCAGTCTAGCAATCTTCCTGTCTCAGCCTCCCAAGTGCTGGGACTATAGGTTCATGCCACCATGCCCAGCATGTCAGCATGATTGGGGGGGGGTGGATACCAGGAATCGAACTCAGAACATTGTACTTGCCAGGCAGGTGCTGCCCTGCTGAGCTAAACCTCTGTTCTCATGATTTGTTCTTTTTTTTATGATTTGTTCTTATACATATATTTTTCACAGACAACTTGGAAGATAGGAGGAGGAGAAATGCAGGGGGAAGGCCAGATACAGCGAGAGAGCTAGAAGGCTTCTAAAGCTCTCTCCAACTGACAATCCCCACCAAACCTGGATTTTTCTACATTTTCCTCTCTATCACCCTTACCTTCTCTCATACAAAAATCTACAATAGGGGCAGGGACATAGTTCAGCAGCACAAGCCTGCCTGGCAAGGTCATGAGTTCAATCCCCAGTACAAAAAAAAAAAAAAAAAAAAAACTACAACAGGCCAGGCATGATGGCACATGCCTACAATCTCAGAACTAGGCTGAGATGGGAGGATCACTGTGAGTTCAAGGCAAACCTGATCTACATAATGGGTTCAAGACCAGCCTAAACTGATCTACAACAAAAGGCGAGGTGTGGTAACACACTCCTGTAATCCCAGCACTCAGGAGGCTGAGGCAGGAGGATCATTGACAGTTCGAGACCAGCCTAGGCTACAAAATGAGCTCAAGTCCAGCCTGAACTGCATAGTGAGACTGTCTCAAAAAGACAAAAACAACAAAACAAAACAAAACAAAACAAAAACCCTACAATAGCTGCCTCATCCCTGTGGATGGCAAGGGTTCCCTTGTCCCTAAGAAAGCCAGTGTGAATATAATAACCAGAGAATCTTTGAAAAATGGAGATTAGATCAGGTCAGCCAGTTGCAATGGCTCATGCTTGTAATCCTGGCAGTCTGGGAGACTGAGGCAGGAGGAACACACGTTTGAGTCCTACCTGGGCAACTCATTGAGACTCCGGCTCAAATTTAAAAAAAGAAAAAGGGCTGGGGATGTAGCTCAGGCATAGAACACTCCTAGATTCAATCCCTCAGTGCCAAAAATAAAAAAAGGCATCAGGTCAAGCTAGTCTTGCCCAAAACTATACTGTACCTTCCCACTGTTTTTAGAACAAATTCTAATTTCTATGGCAGCTGACAAGGTTCTTGGTGGGACCTTGGCAACTCTGGATCTCCCCCTGCTATCTCCTCTCCCCAAATCCTGTCCTATTGGCCTTTTTGCTCCTGCAAAATGCCAACACCTCATCTTAGGCTTGGTCTTGAAGGAGTTTTTTTAGCTGACTCCCATACTCTCATGCCTCCACTTAACAGGTTCCTTTTCAAGAAGCCCTTTTGTATTTTCTACACCCTGTACACGGCCCCACTTGTTTGTAAGTGAACATTTATTAGAGTGAGTCTCTAGTTTTTCTGTCTTTTTTGTTTGGTTTGTTGATTTTTAATTTATTTTTTGGTTTTCTTGAGACAGGCTCTTGTTTTGTAGTACAGGCTGGTTTTGAACTCAATATGTAGTCCAGCCTCAAACTAACAATCCTCCTGCCTCAACCTTCGGAGTGCTGGGATTTTTTTTTTCTTATCTTGATCACTGACTGAACTATAAACTAAGGACCTAATGGATGGATATTTGTTCCTTGGCCTGCCCAGTATCTGGAGTAGCACTTGGGACAGAGTTATATATTACACCACTTTTTGTGAAACAAATGAATGAATATGTGGGAGTAGATGAATCTTGAAGGCCACTCTCCGGGTGGATTTAATAACCATTTATCCCTGAGATGGACATGGTGCTGCATGTCTGTAATCTCATCAATAGGGTGGCTGAGGCAAGAAGATTGCTATGAGTGAGGCCAGCCTGGGCTACATAGTTTAAGGTCAGGCTGAACTGAATAGGAAGATCCTGTCTCAAAAATAAATAAATATCCTTTATCCAGCCAGGCATGATGGTGGGTTCTGTAATCCTACCATTGTGGAAGGCTGAGGCAGCAGTGATAGAAGGGAACAAAATTCCCAACCTCTGGTATGAGTTCGTGTTCTCTAAAATTGAAGAATGAATTTTAGGACCAACAGAGGTTAAGAGCAGAAATATTTATTGAAAGAAAGCTGTCTGAGAGACAGAAGGGGTCCCGAGTGGATTTCTGTATTTTCTAGAGATTTTTATAGAGTAAAAGCATGAAGTGAGACTGGTCTAAAGTGAGGAAAATTGGGAACTTGCAAGGTAGATGAGAATGACGTGGGACAGAGCTATGGTCAACCAGTAAGTTTAATTGTTCAGGTAAAATTAATCAAATCAGGGACAAATGGAGAAGCAAATCACAGCAAGTGAACATTCTTATGGATCAGTGACTCTTCACTTCTCAAGGTGATCCATATCTAATCTAAGGTTTATACTTAAGGGTGTGGTTGCATTTATTTATTTATTTTGTCTTCTGTCTTGAGATCTGGCCCACAGCAAGAGGTGTGTGTCTCCTCCAAGGTCACAAGACATTTGGTCCTCTGTGCCGGCTTCCTTGAGGACCTACCCCTGTCTGACTACCTATAATATTTCCTTTTTTTTTTTTTTTTTTTTGGTACCGGGGA